>VZTO01005575.1:17715-141334 GCA_013400615.1 Syrrhaptes paradoxus | reverse complement strand
TCCCTCCAGGGCTTTATCCCATAAAATAATAAACCATTACATATGGAGGGATTTCAGTGCCTTGCAGCGTTTTCAACTCGAGTAAGTACAATTACTTTTTTGTGTAGCATAGAGTTGTTTTTTGGGGGAACACGCCAGGTGCCCTGGGCTGGGACCTGTCTGCTAAAGAAGTGTGATTTATCCAAAATGCCTAGGCAGGGTCAGAACCGAAAAAAAGACACTGTGCTCTGTTAAACTTAAGTGTAGCTACCTGGAGATTTGCTGCCAGAGGAGGGAACGAGGAATGTCAGAGGACTGCAACGAGTTTACTGGAGGTGGCAGTTGAAAACCCAACCTGCAGTGCCCAACACAGAACACAAACACCAAACGTTGTCAGGTTTCTTCTCCCTGTGTGATTACTGAATTACAGGTGGTGCCAGAAACCAGTGCCTGTGTGTAAGAGTCCCATCAGTGCTGAGGAAGATAAAAGCGATTTCTAGGTTCTGCTTCGTACTGATAAGCAGTCCGTGCCAAACAAGGGATAAACTGTTGGGGACTAGCTGACACTAGGAACAGGAACTCATCTGACTGCAATGTAGATGTAACATCTGCACTTGTCATCCTGGGCTCCCTTTATACAGTTAATGGAGGTCTTCTTCGTGGAATTTAGAGCAAAAAGAAAATTGTGAATGCAAAGAGTGATTAGGATGCATGTAAGGTTTAGGAAACCTATTCTGGGTTCCTCCATGAAGACCTGTTGTGTTACTGTAATTTGAAGTGATGAGAATTCTTTTAAAAACACCCAGACTGGAACTCAGTTTTAATATACAACATTGCAGTTCTTCCATTAATTTTCAGCAGCATGCATTGCTAATGACTGTTCCAGGGCAATAGCTCATGGGAGAAAACAAGGTTTAGGGAATAAAATTAAGTAACACATTGAAGATGTTCTGTTGGGAAACACTGTGTAATAAAATTGGTTGCAAATGGAAACACAGCATAATCTGTAGAAGTGAAGTTTCACATATTCATCTGTGCTCACTTCCAGCAGCACTCTCCATGCCACCGCCACAGGGAGCTTCCTGGCCCTTACGCATGCGTGATTACTTAGCCCTGGAAGGCAGAGGAAAGGTGGAGTTTGGAACATGCTGATGAATATTAACATTACCCCTCACATTGCAAATCACAGAGCAACATTGTGTGAGCCTGAATCTTGGATTGTTCAATGAGACTGAGGCTTCTCGGGGCAGTGCTGGTGCCCAGCTTTCATTAACCCCTTTCGAGGCTTTTCCAGATGATTCCTATTCTTTACAAGCTTTCAGAATAATTTCTATGAGGGAATTGCAACCCTTCCCCAAGCAGCAGGTTTTGAATATGAGACAAAGGACTTGAGCGTGGTGCTCAAATAATATGGACAGTTGTAACATGGAAGGGAGCAAAACTGAAAGCCTTTGAAACCTGAATAAATAATGTTTCAAGTTAAAGGTAATAGCTTTTTATCAGAATTTGGAAAGTGTTCTGTTTGAAAAATTAATGAGCATCTCAGTCAATGTTCCAAACAGGTTTTAATTTGGTGCCGAAACAAGAGCCAGTTTCACTGCATCAGCTAATTGGCTTCAGCATTCTATTGTTACGGTCAATCCAGCAGGAAAAAGAAAACCCCCGACTGTCCTTGTTTTTCCAGAGGTGATCACAACCCCCTTATGCCAATGAAACCCACATTTCTCATGATGACGTTGTAATGATGATTTCTGAAGGTGACTCGTGTATGCTAGGATGGGATCTGGAGTGTGTGTGGCCATGTTTTACTTCCCACAATACTGGGTTGGGTTTGCTTCTAAAGAGCGAGCAGAGTCATCCTGACATAGATGTAGAAATTCATTTATTGCTCAGCACGGTGGGACAAGATACTTTTGCAGTACACGTGGTTTTCTGAATTGATGCTGTGTCTACCAGTAGCTATTTAGTGTGATAATGGCGTTTGATAGCCTTAGACACAAACACCATTGTCACACTCCACAGCTCGGGCAGCAGATCGGGATCTGTGGAACGAGGCAGACTTCAGCAGGGCGACTTCAAACACCTGCAAAACACAGAAAAAAACCTGTTCATTGCCTATTTACACGGGGCGCATCCGCAGTCTCACCACGGAAGCGATTCCGAGTTTCTTTGAGGGGAATGCTTTGTCTGTTAGCCGCAGTAATCTAAAAGCTAAAGAGTTTTAAGTGTGCCGCTAAGTAGCTCTAAGTGGCCGCCTTTAAGGCCACCCGGCAACAAGCGCCAGGCAGCCCCTCGGTCCCTGCTCCCGGGAGAACGAGAGGGGAAAAACCTCGTGGGCTGGGGAGAGGGAAAGGTAAACCCTCGTGGGGTGGGTCACTCACCCCTGCTGGTCACGGGCGACAAACACGCTCCACCTGCGGAAACACAAACACAATCAGCAACCAGAAGCAGAGCAAGAGGAGAGGAAAGGCAACTGCGTCTTAAACAAATGCCCCTCGCCCCCCTCCCTGCCCCCCCTCGGGGCGGTGCTGGCGGCGGCGCGGGGTGGCTCGGCCGTCCCTGGGCGGGTCCTGCTGGAAACTTCCAGCAGCTTCTCACAGGGGCTGGGGCTGAAATCCCCGCCCCCAGCGAGAGCCCCTCCGCTCAAACCCAGAGCGGTGTCCCAAGGGAGCAGCCAGCCCTGTCCTGGGGGACAAGTGTAGGGGGGGGGGGGGGATGAGCCACCCTGCAAGGACCTGTGTCTGGCTTTTGCAGATGGAGACAGCTTGGAGTAAGTGCCTGACCTTTACAAAGCCCTGTTAGATCAGACAAATCACGATGCTAAAGATTGTATTTGTTATCCATAGAGTTGATTTTGCCAGCAGTTCAGAGCTGGTGCGCTTACAAAGCCCCAGGTTGGTCTGTACCCCACCACAACCCATCACATGGATGCGGCAGCGAGTGACACGGTGTCACTAACATACTGCGGTTGTGGCGGTTCCTTTCTGCCCAGGACAGTTGCTTTTGTTTAGCAGGACAGTGTGTGTTTGTGTGTTGGTTTACCCTGCAAGTCTAATAACATCTCTGCACATTCCCAGTGAATATACAAAATCCCATAAAAGCTCCTGCTTGTCAGGAGGGGACCAAGAGCACGCAAACAGTAACTGAGGGTGCCGTCGTGAACGGTGATTTCTGAAGCCATGGGAATTCAATTATGTGTCACCATCACATCTGAGTACTGCAGAGAAGCAGAGAAAACAGAGAAGGGAGCACAGGGAAGGGAGGAGATGAGGAGCTGGAGCTTGTGTGGATAGTCGTAGCCTTTGTATCTTACTCCTCCATATATCCATGTTTTCCTCAGTCTATAGAGACTGTTAAGTAGTGGGATCATCTGTGCAAGATCATAGTGGGTATTAACTGGAAGAAACACGGACGTGTGCTGATAGAATGTAGCTTTGTGAAAGTGCAAGCCAGCTAGTGAATGCTATTTATTAGGAATAATAAAATAATATTAGTAACTACCTGATAGCTGTAATGAAGTCTGGTAACTCAAAGGAAGGGGAAAAAAAAGATTAAAAAGAAGAGACAGACCACAGAGTGGAATTCCTTTATTCCCCTAGAATTGGTAAAAATCTTTCAAGGACTGTAGAGTAATGTTCCATTTTGTGTCAGTTTGGGTAGATTTTCAATGTGCTGAATACAGAAATGTTTTTTGTAGCTACTGAAGACTTCAATTTCTGACTCAAAAAAGAAAGCTGTATGGAGTGGTTAGAAGCACCAGAGGAGGGGATGGAGCTGTCTTTGTCGCCAAGAGATGAGCACGGAACATCTTGCTGTAATGCTTTTAAACTATCCATCACATTTTTTTCTAAGCTCAGTAAATGCATTCCCGTTCTTACATAATGGGGAGCATTTGTATTAAAACTAGACTCCAGTAGTCTGCTGTATCTGGTTGCATTTTAGCAAAAGACTGTTAAGTTAAAGCATTCAAAAGGCAGACTCTCAGATCCTCAGAGAGCTCCTTCGATGGGCTTAGCCTTCCTGCCAGTCTCATTTTTTATCTTTCCTCATTCCCTGCCCTGGCGATGTGTCACTCCCACACATCAATAGCCCTAACGCCTCTGCTTTATCCTCACGCTGCTGCCAGCACTCCCGTCCTGCACTCCGGCTGAGAAACCAGAGACAGAGGCACAAATGCCTGTCATCAGCTGTGTAAAATCTAAATGTCTGAGGGATGGATGGTGAATGTGGTACAGCTGTGGAGGAAAATCTCTGTACTTGTTGAGACCCGGTATTCGCCATTTTAAATACCAGCTTTTGTAAGCAAGAGAGGCGATCCCCAGCTCAAATCAGGGCATGCTGCACTGGTGAGAGCTGCAGCTCTGTGTGCCCCAAAATGAGAGACTGTGACTGTCGGCTGAAGCACTTGAGCTTGTGGGGAGTAGAAGGTGGCTCTCTGAAGGAAATTACTCAGAAAATAATATTTTTAATATACTTTTAATAAATATGCTTATGCCTGTAGGTGACATTGAGAAATGAATGCCAAAGGAACGTTAAGTACTGTGCATGGCTTTCTCATTCATCACAATACCTGAAGGGGGGCTACAAGGAAGCTGGAGAGGGACATTCACAAGGGCATGTAGTGACAGGGCAAGGGGTAATGGCTTTAAACTGAAAGAGGGTAGGGTTAGATGAGATATTGGGAAGAAATTTTTCACTGTGAGGGTGGTGAAGCAGTGGCCCAGGTTGCCCAGAGAAGCTGTGGATGCTCCATCCCTGGAGGGGTTCAAGGCCAGGCTGGATGAGGCTTTGGGCAGCCTGGACTAGTGGGAGGTGTCCCTGCCCATGACAGGGAGTGGCATTGGATGGTTTTTAATGTCCCTTCTAACCCAAACCATGCTGTGATTCTATGTGTTTGCTCAGCTTTCTCTCTGCAGCAGAGAAGAGAGGTCAGGCAAGATCCTGCTGTAATTAACCTCTCTGAGAAAAGGTCTGAGAGTCGCTGGCAGATGCAGTGCAAAGAGCAGCAGGGCCCTGGCAGAAGTGCCTCTAGGCTTTACTGTAAAATGTATATGGCAGTGACAGCCAGGCAGATGATGCAGCTGCAAGAAGATAATTTTATAGTTCCACACCTCCATGAAAGCTCCCAACAATTCAACAGGAATATTTCCAAGATAGAAGGTAATGAAAGAAAGAGAAATGGCCTCTGGTTTTTAGTACTGCAATGGAGAAAAAAATCCGAAACAACAGGAAAGTAACTGGACAGTCCAGGGAGAAAACAAAGTATAAACATCAGAGAAAAAAAAATCCACTCTTTGCTTCTCTTCTGATAGACATTTATATAAAGAATATTACTGGAATGTTCCAGTTGAGAAGATTGTTGTGAAGTACAAGAGGGTTTTTCAAGATGTATCTTGATGGATCACGGAACCTGTCCTTTTCGTATATGCAGACTTGGAAGCATTCCTGTACCCCTGGTGAAGTATAACCACACTTACTGTCAGCTTCCCTGCCACCCCCTTTTTTCTTTTAAACAATAAACACTTAGGGTAGCTTTTCCCTGACATGAATCTCTTTAAAAAAGTGCAGGCAGAGATCACAATGTACAAGACACTAAATCTTGTTAAATCAGAGGCCACAGGCACTTGCGGATAGCTTAGTATTCAAAATTCACCTGCACCATTTCATTTTTGTTAGTACATTTTAGCATTTCCTTCTCCTTACATGAATCAAGCAGAGGACGGCACTTACCACCTGACACAGCTGCCAAAGGATCCCCTGGTGTGTCGTTAGGGCTCATCAGAACTGAGACTCACTTGCATGACATTTTGCTGAATATCACTATATTTGGCTCTTTGGAGGTCTTGGTTTTCTTTTATGAGTTCCCAGCAGTGGTCAGCTGTTGAAAGCCTCTGTTTCAGTGGACACCTTTCCCTCGCCCTTTATGGGATCCTGAGGTTTTAAAGTAAACAATTCATTCTCTTTCTGATAAGTCATATTAAAATATTGATCTAGGGGAGGGAGATGGCTCTCACTGCACAGAGCCAGTCACCTTTAGTCAAACAGACCAAGGAACAGAAAAAAAGCTCTGAAATCTCAATTTTCTCAGTCCCTTCAGAGAGAGCATATGTGGAGAGGGAAAAATGCAAAATATCAGGGCTTTTTCAGCTGCCTGTTTTTCTTACCCCAAGATGAAGTGTATCTACTCTGTCTTCATTAATTGCTTTTTCCAGCAAGACTGAGTTCATCAATTCCTTAGATCACAGCATTAATCTTACTGTTCATTGGTGGGTCTTCCTGATTGTTTTTTTCATGTTTTTATTTTGATTTACTGTCTTCTCTGCACAGGAGTTTTCAGAACTCCCAGCCTGTCAGATTTTTAACAGGTTTTACTTTCAGCACACCTATGAGACAGGGGAAGAACTCTTGACTTCAGCTGAGCCTATCTGGACACCAGTGGCCAAACCAGGAATTAAACACATTTCAGGACCGCATCCTGATAATCAACGACTAGACGGCTGCATAAACCCCCACATTTAGGGCATGATAAATGTCACATTTTTTGTGAAGGCTAGTGTGGGATTTGAACCTGAGATTAAAGTCACACCTTCACTACGATAACCTTCCTGATAGTTAACTGATCAGTATTTCATACTTACTTCCACTGCTTTGCTTGTATTCCATTAGAACATAAGTGTTTTGTAACAATCTTCAGTAAAAGTTTTTTTTTTTTGAAAGCCAAGTTTTCAATATTATACTTCACAAAAGTGAGGAACCAGGTCCAGAATTTATAATTCTCAGAGATTCAATGACACATTTTTATGACTGTAGTTGTAAAAGCAATGTTAGTTGACTCATGTAGATGATCCAGCGCTTCACTGTACTCTCTTCTAGTTTTGTTAAAGAAAAATATTTTAATTAGTACAAAGAACAAATTAATAATGGGAAGCAGAGAATTAAATGAGACAGGAAAAGAAAAAGCATGTGCCTGAGTTTCAGCTTTCATATTCTGTGCTACATGGCAGGATATTGGAGAAACATAGTGAAATGAAGAGTTTTGTAACAACGCAGTCCCAGTCGCTTGCTTTTAGGGTAAAAGTACCAATAATCTGTGCTGCTAACGTCAGGAGCTGCTCAAGAAGGGAGACCATGGCTACGTGTCAGTCTCAGCTGGCCACGCAGCCCCTTGGATACAAGAATAGAGTCTCATTTTTTATCCTTATAAAGACATTAACGGGAAAATGATTACCACCTGGCTGATCACTAATGTCAGAGGATCTCTTGAAGCCAAAAGAAACATTTTCACCAACTTCTGAAAGATCAGGATAACATCTGCAGCATTCTACATCTGTTTATACTTTGTGTATGCACATCTTGCACAGTGGGGCCTGACTGTGCCGTGACCGTTACTACTAACAAAATTCCTGTAATGTTAGGAACAATATAGCCCCAGTTACAGCTGTTTTCTTTGTTTAGAGTCCCAGTGGTGAGGGCTTTTCAATGGTGCTCTCAGGCTTTGTGTTACCTTCTGCCCTAGGTCTCTTTAGAAAACCCTCCTGAGGCAGGGACTGCTTTTCATTTGGTTTTGATACTGCTGTTTTTTTGGTGAAAAGTCTCTCATTTGGGACTTGTGTCTTTATACTGCATACAGTATGAAGATGACAGAATTACTAGTAGTAGTACTAGTTCACAGTGTGCCCATAATAGTAGAACAAGGTTTGGGGAAAATACTTATTTAAAAAAATTGCCTGTACAATTATACCAGAATCGTGTATGCAAACTCCATATGCCATTCTGAAAATATGGATCTGCATTTTCAATCTACAGAAGGTATCTGACAATTCACTTAATCATAAAAAAGGGCAAAAAACCTCAAATTTAAAAAAAAAAGCCACATGTCAAAAAACAGCAGAGAAAAACTAAAGTGTGTTACTTTTACTCACAGAGTAAACACCACTTACTTGGTATTTCTGGGCTTTCTGGAAAAAAATCAGTTTTCCTCAAAATGGCGATTTGCAGTTTTAAGTGAGGTACTGCCCACTACACATGGAGCCACTGGTGAGAGTCTGAAACTGCATTGCAACATTCAGTGCTGTTGCAGGCTGGTTTGGGTGCAATTCTTTGGAATTAAACACCAAATTATTTGGAAATTCCTGAAAAAAAAAAAAAAAAGGAGCTGGTTTTTGTAAATGTCAGTAAAGGTGACAGACACAAGGACAAATAATGAAATACACATTGCACATTCATCTGAGGGCCAAATTCTTCCATTGAAAATATGTAGAGATGACCCTAAGCAAAATTATCTAAATTTGAAATTGGCACTGCTTAACGGAAAGGACTGAGTCCTGTGTTCCCAAAGGTCCCTTCCAGCCGAAGTTCTTCTGTGATTCTGTGATTCCATTTATGTGCATAGCTCCTGTTGACTAAAGAGTCATCATACAAAGGACAAGATTGGATCCGTACAAGAGTTCTTCCCGATCATTCATCTTACATAAAATGTGGAGGATACAACGAGTGAAATAGGAATCTGAGGAATGGAGTGTTTTCTGTGTGGAAAGAGTGAAGGAACAACTCCAACATTTAAGGAATAATAACTTACTGCAGGGGTGAAAGCAGGGTGATGTTAGGAAATTTTTCACACTGGGAAGACTTAACAAACAGTAAGAAGCTATGGTTTGTTTCTGCAATACCTTAATTATTAAATTCTTCAATGAAGAAGAACAATTTTGGCAAAAAAAGGGGTTAAATATTCTGTGCATGAAGATCTCACCAGTGTATTTGGAGAATTTTTTTATTCTGTTTCAGATAGGTACGGGCCTACAAGGGGTTGCGAATCCCTTTGGAGGAATAAACCTTTGCCGCTGGTTAATTTTGATCATAAATATGCATTCCACAAAGCTCATTTAGAAAGTCTGTTTGAAAGGGCTTAAAAAACCTGCAATGACTTTGTTTATTTAGAGTAGATTTCAAAAGCCAGTTTCACCATTCAGTTCAAACTGAAGATTTTCAAATCCGGGTTCATCTACATGACCTGAGAGAGGCACACCTGAATCAGTTCTCCTTTTTTTTCCTCTACACTTTAAAATGAGAATAGTCTGAACTTTATATGAGAAGAAAAATAACACAGGGAAGGATCATGGTGCAGTTGGAGAGTAAGTGGGGTGGAGTGGATTGGGAAGAGCTTACTCTTCCTCATTTGGACGGCCCAATATCTCATGTTACCCAGATAATTTATCACAAACCTCAGTTAAAGTCAGTGGCAGTTTTGAGAGAGATGGGAAACTAGGCCCTCAGTAGAGGAGGGAGTTAGAGCAAAATATTCTGATCTGAAGAACCTGGTGCCATGAGGTGCAGAGTTTTAAAAAGGAATTACTGAGGCAACTGGGAGACCCCAATTTTGCAATCCTCTGGAACCCCGACATTTAACGATTCTCCTTCTCTAGATTCCAGCCTCAAAACTTGACTGTTGCACTAATGGCCATTCATGCGTGAGAATTTGAGTTGTATCTTGATGGCTTTATTCAGCTCTGTCTTTAATGAGCATATAATCAATACCCTTAAATTGATTTGGGGTTGGCTATTTCATTTATGGAAAAATCCCATTACAATCTGCCAGCTGTGGGCATGGTTTACATGGTTTAAAACTTACAGACAAACTGGGGTCAGAGATTTAGGCTGGATCCTTTTATGGAGAAAACTAACTCATATCCAGCAATGTAACTGAATTTATCCCTTTGCTATGACCTGTTAATTTCAGTGAATCTATGCTGACTTGCATCAGTTTAGGACATGACCATGTCATTTTTGAGAGGAAATTGCTGCAGGAATTCTTGGGCTCAAAGAGCGCAAAGCGGGTGTTTATCTGTTTATCCCAGAGTATTACAGTAGTATTCAAGGGGCATCAACCATCACAAACATTCAAGGAAGCACATCTACCAGCGCTAATACCACCATATAATAGACAGAAGTGAGGTATATGGAGCACTAGGACAACTTAGATCACAGAAGGGAAGATGTTGTGACCCTGGTGAGTCAACGGCTAGTAGTTAAAGATTACCTGTACTGGTCATTCTGACTAGCAGATAGAGAAAGATTAACTTCGAGCAGTTTAAAGTAGAGCAAAGGTATTTAACCTGGAAACCATGATCTCTTCTGATTTCTACTGGGGCTCAGTAAACTAAATTGATTTGAGTTTCCCAATTGTCAAGCTCATTACATCAGTTCTAGATCATCCTGGCATTCCCCATAACATTTCGCCATCTGACACATCCAACACAAAGAATTCAGGCTGAGGATTATCTGCAGATTAAGGGTGTCAGGTCTGACCAACAATGTACTGTCCGTGAAATTTCTGTTTCCCCGTCGAAACAGTTGTGGATAGGATTTAAGCAACTTTGATGTAAGCAGATGGCTGACAGATAAAACTTATGATTATTTACCTGTCCCTAGGGGTGAACTTCCCACCCCCCAAGAAAACTGCTCCCTCTGCAAACACTGTGATTTGTCGCCTTAGCTCTAGGACTTTTGCCCAGGTCAGCTCTGCTGCTTCCATTAGCCGGAGAAATCAGCAGTCCAGCAGCGGTTATCCAAGGCACAGCACCTCCCTTGTCCTGTCAGCCACGCCTGCAGCCTACACCTTTCAGGCAAAGCATTAATCCTATAAATCACAAACCACAGCAAAATAAACCTCTTAGGGATGGACATGTACAACGAACACAAGACCTTTATAACTGCCCTTCCTTCCTGTGTTTCACTGGGCCGGTGGTTGCCCCTCTCTCCATGTACGGCCGGCGGCGAGCCCTGCGTGGCATGGCTGTGAACCTGCCCTGCCCACAGCTGGTAGACAGCGTTTTCTCCACTTGGGCCTGTGAACGTCAGTTCACTGTGCTGCTGTGTAGGGACTTCTCTTTGTCTGGCAGCCATTACACAGAATCACAGAATCACAGAATGTTAGGGATTGGAAGGGACCTCGAAAGATCATCTAGTCCAATCCCCCTGCCGGAGCAGGAACACCTAGATCAGATCACACAGGAATGCATCCAGACGGGCTTTGAATGTCTCCAGAGAAGAAGACTCCACCACCTCTCTGGGCAGCCTGTTCCAGTGCTCTGTCACCCTCACTGTAAAGAAGTTTTTTCTCATATTCAAGTGGAACCTCCTATGTTCCAGCTTGAACCCATTGCCCCTTGTCCTATCACTGGATGTCACAGAGAAGAGCCTGGCTCCATCCTCCTGACACTCACCCTTCACATATTTATAAACATTAATTAGGTCACCCCTCAGTCTCCTCTTTTCCAAGCTAAAGAGACCCAGCTCCCTCAGCCTTTCCTCATAAGGGAGATGCTCCATTCCCTTCATCATCTTTGTGGCTCTGCGCTGGACTCTCTCCAGCAGTTCCCTGTCCTTCTTGAACTGAGGGGCCCAGAACTGGACACAATATTCCAGATGCGGTCTCACCAGGGCAGAGTAGAGGGGGAGGAGAACCTCTCTTGACCTACTGACCACCCCCCTTCTGATACACCCCAGGATGCCATTGGCCTTCTTGGCCACGAGGGCACAGTGCTGGCTCATGGTCATCCTGCTGTCCACCAGGACCCCCAGGTCCCTCTCCCCTACACTACTCTCCAACAGTTCCGTACCCAACTTATACTGGAACCTGGTGTTGTTCTTGCCCAGATGCAAGACTCTACACTTGCTCTTGTTAAATTGCATTAAATTTTTCCCCGCCCAAATCTCCAGCCTGTCTAGGTCTCGCTGGATGGAAGCACAGCCTTCTGGCGTGTCAGCCACTCCTCCCAGTTTCGTATCATCAGCAAACTTGCTAAGGGTGCACTCTACTCCCTCATCCAAGTCGTTGATGAATATATTAAACAGCACAGGTCCCAATACCGAACCCTGGGGGACTCCACTAGATACAGGCCTCCAACTAGACTCCATCCCATTCACCACAACTCTCTGGCTTCTTTTCTCCAGCCAGTTCACAATCCATCTCACTACCCATTAGGTGCGTGGCATTCAGTCCCAAAGGGCTCTGTGATCAGGGGAGCGCGTGCCACTGCCTTGCTCTTGTCTGTGACTTCAGTCTCGCCGTAACATGAGCTGCTGACACGCTGCATGCGTGGGAGACACAAAGTGTAATCTTAGAATGGTAAAAAAATAAAGGCTAGTCATTTCAAGACTATTGCCCTAAATCATTTTGGAGTCCCAATCCCAGCAGGATTGTTACATTCAGGAGCGGCCACAGTAGATCAGTCTTTGCTCAGCAGCAGCCTGCGCACCTCCCTCAGAACAGACAGAAACACCCGCTCACGCTTGCTGCCTCCTCTGGTCCACGCATTCATTTACTTCACTATTTTACTAACTTCAGTGCATTTTACTAGTTTCTGCTCATCCAAGTGTCCTGCACCCGCAGGGTATCGCTGCTCCCGGCACAGAGGGTGCCCAGAGGCTCTCCGGCAGGGTCACACACAGCCGCCATGGTGCCGCCGGTGCACTGCAGGGGCTGGGCGAGTGTCCGCTGCCTCTTCTGAACGCCACAGAGCAGCCAGAACACCGCCGGGTGGCCTTTGATGTGGGTGAGGATAAGCAGCTTCACTCATTTTTTGTATTTGTGAGTAAAAACCCTGTTTAATTCCTCTTCTCAGAACTTGAAGAGACTTCAGTGGCGTGAGATCTGTTAATCACCAGTCTAATCACCTCAGGAGAGCCACCCCCACTCCATGAGGGACAGTGCCACCAGCCAGCTGAGCCCCTGCATAGCTCTGCTGTGAGGGACAATGGCACTGCCAGGGCAGGGCGGGCTCAGGGCCTGCGCTCTCCCCTCAGGAGATTCCCCTGGTGGCCATCTTGCCGCAGGGGGTTTGGGTGGCTGGTGCCTGCCAGCCGCGTGCTGAGGGGACGCAGGAAGTGCTGCGGATGCAGGCCCAGCCTCGCCACCCTGGCCTGGCTCCCGACACCAAAATGTCCCTGTCTGGAAGGAAACGGGAGGCCCTCTGTGGGGATGGAGCATTGCACAGGTGAATTCTACTCCAGCTGCCAGCACTGAAGCAGTTAGTGAGAAGTCTGTGGTAGAAAGCATGAGGAATATGGCGGGAAGGGTGCTCGGTACCTTTTGCTTGCTGTAGCCCACTGTAATTAATCATTATTTATTTTAATGGCTCAGGCATGGTGGAGTTCAGTATAGATGTGAGGGGTCACAATGTGCTCTTCCCGTTGTGCTTCAGGTGAAACCTTTAACTTGCACAATTACAAAGGATTCAGTATAGGCTTTCACGCACTTTTTATTATTTTTGCTCTTTTGATAGAAAATTGCAGACTTAAAAATCTTGACAAGATCATGAAGACAATGTTTTTAGAACTCCATGGTGAAACTTCAACCTGTCTGACCTGGCTTTGGCCAAATGGCAACTGGAAAAAGAACTCCCTACAGCTGGCCCATCTCAAAGTAAAAGCCAAGAAATAGCCGAGATAAGGCTACTTAAATAGTTTGGTAGGCTGGTGGGTTTGCTTTTTTTTCTGTATTCCTCTGCACCTATTCCCCCAATTAAACAGAAGAATTCTGTGGCTATAATATCGATGTTTTGGAGAGAAAATGTAGTTACAAAATAAAAAATAAATTAGTCATAAAATGTTTTATGGGACACTGCAGACACTTTCCTTGCTACGTGTAAACTTTATACAGATATCGTATTTAGTCTAATCGGATCGTTTACTAACTCATTTACTATCCCGTGCAGCAAGAAATTTAATTTCACATGGTTAATCCAGTCCTGGATGCCATAGCTCTCCTGAACTGAAGTGTTTTTCACAAAATCATGATTTCAAGGCCTCAGGGAAAATGAATTTGCTGTTTCTTTTTCTAACAGGTAATCCCTGTTCCTGTCAACAGAATGTGCCTATAGGGGAGAGTATAGGCTTCTCAGGTGCAGCTGCTCTTTATTTGCTTGGATTAATGCAGGTGCTGAGCATCAGGCATCCTTAATTTCTCTTTTAACAAAAAGACTTCTAGAGTGAAAAGAGGACTAAAGCAGGGAAAAAAGGAAGGCATTTGGTCCTGTAAAAGAGACCTCTCCCTCTTTCAACAGTAAAGGTTTATTTGTTAATGCTATAGAAAGGATTTTCTCTCAGTAAGGAGAAGCTGGTTTTCAGGTGGAAGCCTGAATGGCCATAGCATTTGTTAACTGGCCAGTGACAGCTATAGAATCATAGAATGGTTTGGGTTGGAAAGGACCTTAAAGATCATCAAGTTCCAACCCCTCTGCCATGGGCAGGGACACCGTCCACCAGCCCAGGTTGCTCAAAGCCTCATCCAGCCTGGCCTTGAACACCTCCAAGGATGGGGCATCCACAGCTTCTCTGGGCAACCTGGGCCAGTGTCTCACCACCCTATGAGTAGTTTATGTGTTGCAGGTAGCTTGTATATTGAAACAACAAGTGAGTGAAATACAGATCTTGAGCTCAAGGTAAAATGAAGCAGTAGCAATTCCTGGCCTAACATGGATAATTGCCATGTTATTTAATAAAAATGTTGAAAGGAGTAATTAATCTACAGGCTGTAAAAATAGGGTTTGGGAGTTACACAGGTTCTTAGACAAATAGGAAATTAGTAAGTCTTCATTAAGACCAGGTGGGAGGGTGGGTTGTTCAGGGGCCTCTCTAGAGATTTTTGGGTCTGTAGAGTGATACTTGGTGTGGCGAGGTCTTTTGAATAGTTTCTGTTAATTTAGAGAAACTTACCTATTGTGGTGGGTATTAAATTTATTGGATAGTAACAGCTCTGGAGTTCTTGAGACTGCTCTTCTGGACTGATTTGGATGGCAAGATAAGTTTACAACCAACAAGTAAATTGATGTCTAATCTTTGGTTGTAATGGGATGACTCTGAGTTTCCAGTACTGGGCAATTAAAATAGGAGGTGTTGTTCCTTTGGCATGTATGGGATTTGATGCCCTTTATAGAATGGACACTTACGGGAAGTGAGCTGGATCAGAAGTAAATAATCAGAAAGCTTGCTTGCCTTCCCCCACCCCCCCATCTTTATGATGTCTCTGAGGGTAAAATAAAAGCACGGGCCTTGTGTTCCAGCCTGGACAAGTGTGTTAGGGTCTGGGGTAGGACCTCATGGGCTTGTTACCCTGTCCAGGGGGCAATGGGTGGGAGCATAAGTAAATGCTTTTTTGATGTAGTGCCCTACAAGCCAGGATTTTTNTTTTTTTTTTTTTTTTTTTTTTTTGCATGAGTGTTCTCAACAAAGCTTCAGGGTGTGCTTTTGCTGGCATTTGAGAATAAAGAACATCCTGTCTTCTACCTCATCATGAAATATCTGCCATGAAAACAAACCCATGCAATAATATGGTTGTTCTTTGTGTATATTCTTATAATACAGCATTGCTGTGTGGCTGTGCAAATGTGAGCCTGTTTTCAAAAGAAGGAGCTTGAGCTCAGTGTAAATGGGAAGTTTCTCATTCTGTGGGGAGGGGAGATAAGAGACTGAATGCATGAGCTCTTTAAGAAAAACACCTAGCTTTTTTTTAAAGCAATTAGGAATTGCATGCAAGTAATAGGAATTAGCTGCCTATGTAATCACATGCTAATTTGGATCATTAGAGGTTTAAATGTATTGCTGTGACCTCACTAGTTTTCCAGGTTATACAGTGTTATGCTTAGAATACAGTTTCAGAAAAAATTAATTTTGAGACTTAATTTTTTTCTGTGCTTCACATCTTAATATCTCAATGTGTTAAGTGTTTGAAAGAGGAACTAGTTTGCTGGTCAGACTGATTTCCCTTTTTTTTTTAATGGAGGAATGAAGATCAACTTGTTAAAGAGGTGAGCTTTTTTTTTTTTTTCAAGGGGGAGGAAAAAACCAAAACAAAGTGGAAGAGGAGAGAGGAAAACTGGTTTGCAACCAATACCAACTTCTTAAATATTTATGTCTTGAAAAGCTTTTTATTTGGAGATACCTTGCTCCAAAAAAAAAATTACTGAAACATTTCAGCAGTATCTGCTGGTGTTAATAGTCCTTTATAGGGATTATATTTCATAGCCACTGTATAGTCTTCGTAATGCAATACAACACCCCTCTTTTGCTGAATCACTGATACCATCTTGCTGTTGTTTCCCGAAATACAAAATATATACCTAAGCTAGGATTTTCTCTATATCACGTGAACATTTTAAAATATGTGTTTAGTCTCAGAGGAGTTGGCTTCAGCTGAAGAAGCCTCAATTTTCTGGTTTAGTTTTGTGGTTTTTTTTTATTATTATTATTTTAAAAGCTAAAACTTTCTACTGGCACTAAAATAAACCAACACTTTCCACCCTCTTGTTATTTTTTCTGTTGCATTGGAAATCAATTCAACATGTGCAATTTTTGTTTTAATGATCTCAGTGACTTAATTTTTATTAAATAGAAGATAGGCTTGAGTTCATATAAAGATCAAGTAAAAATTAGTTATTTTCACATGCAAGTGAAGACTATGCAATTTGCAGCCATTTCAATGTTATCTACTTTCAAGTCTTATTTAGGGTTTCAGAGATTATTCTCTGTTTACCAAGTTATAAAAAAATATGCTTGCAGGATAAATTCTGTATGAAATGAAATTTAGAACTCACCTGCTGTTCCTAGAATACTCCTGAAAACTTGTTTTTCTTCTGAGGAAGTTTATTATGACTGGAAAAAACAAAACACCACATGGACAAATCTTAGTCTTTATCCCCAGTGGAAAGTGGGTTATTCCCTCCAGCTATTATCTCATGTTTTCCCAACTTACATTAGAAGGTTATCCTGCTCTGTGTGGTGCAGCTGCCTTCCCCCTGTGCGGTGGGGATGGCACACTGGTGCTTGCTGTGCCAGAGCCACCGACTGCCTGTGCTGCTCGGGGTCAGAGCTGGCCCTTGCCGTGGAGCTTGGCTTTGTTAAAGATTACTCAGTCTGAAGCATATCAAGCTCAAGGCTTCTCTTAGATTATTCCTGCAGGTATTGCTTCTCTAGGACTTGTCAGTCGGGATGGCTGTTTACCCTTGTGATGGGGCTTCACGTCTCGGGGTGGCATTGGGCAAGGTCTGCTCTCTAGAAACCCTTGCTGCCGTTCCAGTGCCTGTCGGTGAGGTCGGTCGCTGGGAGCCTGTTGTGCTGCAGCTGTGTGAGGCTGCGGGGTGTTAGATGCACCGGGCTGTTCTTTGGTGCCTCTGGGGTGAAAGAGGTTGTCACTGCAGTTCTCGGGCTCTCAGCATACTGACAACGTGCTAAACTGAGGTGTGCTCCAATGCTGCGTGGCCACTGGTACAGAGAGGGATGTGCATTTTACTGTTGTGAAATGTGCCTTCTGGTGGGGAAAATACACGTGTTTCAGTGTGGCTGGGGAATTAAGGTATGATATTCTTGTGGGTAACTTGCTGGAGCTATTTCACATAGGTGAACTTGAGCACGTTAAATATTAATTGTTCTTATCAGCCCTCTGTAAGTAGTAAGCCAGAGCTCTGCTTTAACTTCAGGTAAATGAACAAACATTCTGAGGCGATCCATGAAACTAAGTGGCTTGTGTAGCAAGATTCAGTTTGTTTCACAATTCTTAAATGCTAGTGGAACACAAAGTCCTATTTTAATTTAGGATTGGTGAGTAACTCAACCAGACACAAGTGCCATACTGCTGTACAAGCAAGTCTGGCAAATTCCTGAAGTTTGCTGAAGATAATTTCTTACACAAGTAGTGAGCTAGCTGGGAAAGATGTCCTCCCAGACTTGTGAATAGAGGAGGGCTTGTAGGAGGTGTGATGGTAGGTGGCTGTCATGGCCACAGTGGTCATGAAGTGGTAGAGTTGAATATTTTTGGTGTAGTGAGAAAAAAGGTCAGCAGAGTTGCTACCCTGGGTTTCAAGAGAGCAAACTTTAAGATACCCAGGAAGCTAGTTAGCAATGTCCTGAGAAACTGGTTTTGAGGGCTTTGGTGGTCAGTTTTTAAGAACCACATTTTTTGTGGGTTTTTTTTTTTGTGTGGTTGGGGGGGTAGAGGGAGGGAGGGGGTTTTTGTGTCGTGTGTCTTTTTAAATCTTGCATGGGAGCAGGTAATTCCATTGTATCGAAAGTCAAGCAAGCAGGGCAGATGGCCAGCCTGGCTGAACAGGAACTCCTCTTGGATGATCTCTCCAGCTGGGTCAGGCTTTGCAGGACGATTACAGAGCTGTGGTTTGCCAGCAGTGTTCCTCAGGGCTCAGTCCTAGGGCCAGTGTGTTTCAACGTTTTTGTCAATGATCTGGATGCAAGGGTTGAACGCACTGTCAGCAAGATACCAAACTTGGAGGTGCTGTTGACTCAGGGGACAAGAGGCCTTGCAGAGGGATCTAGATAGATGGGAGCATTGGGCAATCATCAGTGCCATGAAAGTGAACAATTCCAAGTGCTGGATTCTGCACCTGGCCTGGAGTAACACCAGGCACAAGGATGAATTGGGAGAGGAGTGGCTGGAGAGCAGCCCTGCAGAAAGGGACCTGGGGGGGCAGGTTCAGTAGGAGTCGGCAGGGTGTCCCAGCAGCCAGGGGGGCAAACTGCAGCCTGGGGTGCACCAAACACAGCACAACCAGCAGGTCCACAGAGGGGATTGTCTTGCCATACTCGGTGTTGGTTTGGCATCACCTTGAGTACTGCATGCAGTGCTGGGCCCCACAATTTACGAAGGATGCGAGGGTCCTTAAATGTGTCCAGAGGAGGGTAACCAAGCTGGTGACAGGTCTGGAGGCTTGTCTGGGCTTGTCTTGTTTGCAGAGGAGGAGGCTGAGGGGTGTCCTCATTGCTCTCTGCAGCTTCCTGGGGAGGGGATGTGGAGAGGGAGGTGTGAGCTCTTCTCCCTGGGATGCAGGGAATGTCTCAGAGCTGCACCAGGGGAGGGTCAGACTTGACATTAGGAAGCATTGGGACAGGCCTCCTAGAGAGCTGGTCGATGCCCTGAGCCTGTTGGTGTTTAAGAGGCGTTTGGACAATGCTTTAACATTTGGTCAGCCCTGAAGGGGTCAGGCAGTTGGACTAGATGGTTATTCTAGGTTCCTTCCAGCTGAAAAGTTATTTTCTAAAAGGTGTGTGCCCAAGGTACCTTGATTCCTTATTGTAACATGCATTGTGTGAAAGTAAGAAAAAATGAGGTGGTCTCTGTTGAATTTGTGTGATAATGTGAACTTGAGAAAATAAGCTATGGCCAGAATGGGTCTGAAAAAGCCAAGCAGGGCTAGTTATCTCTCTTCTAACCATGTCCGATTTCTTCCTACTGAAGCAAAGAGAAAACAGCATCACGCTATGAGCTGGTAGGACTGGTGAGCATTAGCTGCATGGTCAGATTGTATGATTTTAGAATAATTTAGGTTGGAAGGGCTGTCAGGAAGTCTCTAGTCCCAACTTTCTGCTCAAAAGAGTTAGCTCTAGGGGCCGCACTAAGCTGGTTAGGGCTTTATCCCATTGGATCTTCACATCAACCCCAGATGGAGACAGCACAACTTTTCTGGGCAACGTGTTCCCAGCTTGAACAGATGTGATCCTGTGGATCAGCTGTGTGACTACCAGATAGTGGACAGAATAACATCTAGGTGCCTGTTTTTGGACCAACATACAGAGCATCTGTTCTTTCTTTCAGTTTTCTTATGTCAAACCATTTCAGATGAGCTGCATTGTCNTTTTTATTTGTTTTTTATTTTATTCACGGTTTTTTTGTTTTTTTTTTTTTTTTTTTTTTTTTTTTTTTTTTTTTTTTTTTTTAACTTCAGCTATTCTAAGGACAAATGTTCCAATCCAGAGGACCTTGCGTCCCATGCATGGCCATTTTAACAAGTTCATTTGATTGGCCTATTAAAACTGGTGGTGTGATAATTTAAAGACTTTTTCATCCTGCTCGCTCTGTCTCACGAATGAATGTATATACCTAGTTTATGTCATGTCTGACAGACTGTAACAAAGTGTAGAAGTTAGTAAAAAAAAAAAAAGTACTGGGAAAGAGTTGGAATGCTTTTGTATGGAAAAAATTGTGCATCTCAAACCTGAAGGATGCCATGGCGTTCACGGAAGGGAAATCTGCTTGATCTGGGGCTTTTTGCATTTGCAAGAAGTCTAACAAATTCTTAAAGAGCTGAAGCTGATGGGGTGAAAGGGGAAGTCTTCATATGACCAAATATCATGCTATAGGAGAGAAAACAAAAGGGAGGCAGCAGCTGTCAGTTTTGTCTTTAGGAGTTTCTTGAGGATCTGTAGCGGGCTTTTCAGTGTATTTTAGGATATAATTCACCTTTCACAATGTGATAGGTTTTGCTGAATCCCTGGCTTGATTTTTTTTTTTTTTTTTTGGGGGGTGTTGTTACCCTCCCACTCCCTCCCCCCCCTTTTTGGTCCGCTAATAGAACCTGATAGCCCAGAACAAACAAGCTACTTGGTAGATGACCAGCTGAGCTGACCCGTTGGTCACTGGACTTCTGTCCTTCAGGATGTGGACAGAGGTGCTCAAACAAACCTATTCAAACAGATGCCAGTGGCCCAGATAAAAGGTAGTATGGATTTATATGTGTATATGTACATGAGCCTTGGAGGCAGACAAGGAAAAAAGGAAAGAAAAAAGGCATGTGTTTATCAGTAGTAACTACCCAACAGGAAAACCTGATGACAATTCTTTCGCAGATTATCTGAAAGCTGTTGTGACAGTCAAATGAGTTTTGGGTCTCTGTTAAGTGCCACTCGTGCTGGTACTCTGTGCTAGATATGTCTAAGTTTTACTATGTTCTGGACTTTCTCAGGCACCTATTTGTGGATCCAGGAGGTGTAGAAAGACCTCTGACTCCCCTGAAGATTGTGTTTGTTTCCCTAGCAGCTTGATGTGGACTGTTGCTTATATAATCTGTCTGACTAGCTCTTCCTTCACTCTCTCTGCCCCAGCACTGTCTTATGTTGCCTTGTTTCTTTTTCTGGGCAAGAGATACATGGGTCCATACCAGAAACATTTCCAGAGAAGTTGCTGTAGATTGAATTGTTATTCAATACAAAATGTAAGAAACTGTCACTTCCCAAACTGTGGTATACATATTTTGACTGCTCTCTGAAGTGCTTTGGGTTGTTTCTGTCCATTTTTTTTTTTTTTTCTGCAAGTTTAGGTGTTTGTGGCAGGCGTGGTTTTGATAGCTATTTGTTCGGTGAACACAGGAGCAAGATTAAGGGATGCAATATGTTCAGACTTTGTGAACAAGACTAGAAGAAGTTCAGGAGTGAATGTGGCACCATTTCTTCATCCCTTTCTTTTTTTTATACACCCAAGTGAAAGCTGTGTAAGGTAATGTTTAGAAAATGGATCTTTTGGAATTAAGTTGAAAGGAATATTCCCATCAATATTGCTTGGAGCCAGGCCTGACTCTGTGCTTACTGCTCCATGCAGCTACTGGAGGGGTGGAAAAAACAGGCTTTTATACTTCATAAATCTGTAATTGCTCATGGAAAATTATATATTGGGTAGGTATCACCAAACCATATTTCAGGGGTTTAATGTGCTCTGTAAATGCCTCGTAGGCCAGAAGTTTGGGAACTGATATGATCTGAGTTTTCTGTCTCATGCAACCTGAGAGAGGCTAGACACAAAAGCAGCTGTTAAAAATTATAAGGAGAAGAGGTCTCCTTGGGAAGCAGGGGTATTTTAAAATTTATTTTTCATCTTGCTTCTAGCAGTCCACATTAGGGGAGATTCAAACTCAGATCCAAGCTTCTGCTTTAGAAGAACTGATACTGGTTCTCTGTAGTGTTTATCTCTACATTTAAGTCCTGATTAACTTCTGTGTGTTCTAAAAGCCTCTGAAGGAAGTACGGAGCTGGTGACAGTTTACCATAAAATATTTTCTTAGCAAACAGTACATCAGCTTCTCCATTATCCTGATAATTCAGAGACCAAAAAAATCTAAAGATAGTTGTATTTTTTTTTTAATCTTACTGGAGTTCTTACTAGTTGTTCTTGATGCCAGTATGTTGCCAAAATAGTTGTTAACAGCAGATAAGCATAGCGCCTCTGTATCTGTGCTAAACTGTTCGGTTCATACACTTCTGGTATGGTGCCACTGCCCACATGCGGGACAGGAAAGCATTTGTCAAATCTAGGTTTTTGAGGAACACTTTGATTTGTCTTGGGCTGCTTCCTTGTAATGTAACGCTACCTGTCTGTCTTGGGGGTTAATTCTCCCTGAATATTGAATGATCTGCAAACTGTCTGTTAGGGTCTATACTGTTGTTACAAATAAAAGGCAGAAAGGAGTGACAGGGAGGTGTTTTCTACCTTGCTATCAAATAACAAAGTCCTTCATAAAAGGAGGAAAAAAATTGTAATTTGGCGTGCGTGCTTTTTTTTTTTTTTTTTTTTTTTAAACCTAGGGGCATCCTTGGGAAACACTGAGTCCAAGATGTGCACGTGGAGATGACAACGTGCAATCACAATTTCTCTTTACATTATTATGAAATAATCAGAGACAGTGAACCCTCTGCATGCTTGATTAGGAAGTAGAACTGTTTTAAACTTGAGAGTTTTCTTAATGGCTGTTGTTCACAGAAGTAAAGCGTTGGAGCAAAGGAAATCACTGGGATGGTAGAGAAAATGTTGTCAGTTATGAGAACAAGTAGCCCTCAATTCCCTGGACTCTAGACTGACTGCAGATGAAGGAAGTTCCTAGACTTGCACAAAATATTAACCTCTAGCTGCTTCAAAGTGTTCTTTGTTTTTTGTTCTGTATAAAGAAATCCTTAAATCTAAAGATGTGTTCTACATCAGCATACTGAAATAGTTAGAAGTACAGCAGAGGAGTCTATCTGCTGCATGCGACTAATATTTGCCAAGTATTGATCGTGCGTCCGTCTCTGTTATTATTTAACTTTAGTCCAAGGTTCAAAGTTTAACTTTTGTTTAAAAACTGATTTCACAGGGAGGTCACGTCCTCTAGCTAATCCAGTAGTGACAAGAGGTCTGGAGAATGAAAATTCAGTTCACAACTTGGAGGAAAGCTCTGAAGCCCATACAGGAAACCTCTGTGGTGTGGAGATATGTACATGCAGACTGGGCCTGAACAAGTGACAAAGTGGAGCAAGTCATAAGTCCAGACTGTCAGAACAAGCAGAAGCTCTAGGTTTGACCCACCTGTTTCTGCACATAGGCAGGAAATACAAAGTTGTGGTTATAACTTGTGCAGTTGCATCTGTGCTAGCTGAAACTGGCAAAACTTGGATAGTAAAAAAACCTGGAAACAAAACTACAATTGTTATGTTTGTATTCTTGCATGTCGCTGTGACTTTATTGCCTGAGTTACCTGTGCTAGTTTGAGGCTGTGGTTATTGCTCTCTGGTGTGTAAATGTGCATTACAGATAATTTTTGTTAGCCTAGAGTGAGTGCATTCAGCACTCCACAAGATCAAGCTCACCGTATCCAAATCATAGACTCGCAGAATGGTTTAGGTTAGAAGGGACCTTCAAAGATCACCTAGTTCCAACCCCCTGCCATGGGCAGGGACACCCTCCACTAGCCCAGGTTGCTCAAAGCCTCATCCAGCCTGGCCTTGAACACCTCCAGGGATGGGGCATCCACAGCTTCTCTGGGCAACCTGGGCCACTGCCTCACCACCCGCACAGTGAAACATTTTTACTAATATCCAATCTATATCTACCCTCTTTCATCTTAAAACCCTTGTCCCTTGTCCTGTCACTGCAGGCCCTGGTAAAAAATCTCTCTCCATCTTTTTTATAATCCCCCTTTAAATACTGAAAGGCCAGAAGAAGGTCTCTATGGAGCTGTCTCTTCTCCAGGGCGAAGAACCCCAGCTCTCCCAGCCTTTCTCCACAGCAGAGGTGCTCCAGCCGTCAGATCGTTCTCGTGTCCCTCCTGGGCGTGCTCTAACAGGCCCATGTCCTGTATTGGGGACCCCAGAGCTGGATGCAGTGATCCAGAGCTGGATCTCGTGAGAGTGGAGTTGAGGGGGAGAGTCACCTCCTTTGACCAAAGGATAATTCCAGTTTTGTCAGGTCTAAGCATCTAAAAGCTGGGCAGAGACTAAATTTAAACTTGCCCGGTTAACCTGATTGCTCTCCCGGGGAAAATGTCATTCTCTATTTTAGATTCCCAGACTCCATTCCTGGGTCTGAGCTCGGAAACCAGGCTTCCTTGGCTTCAGCAAAGTTGATGGCAATTGACCGAACAGCCACCACAAAGCTTCCAGTAATTTCTGTGTAAAGTCTTCAGCTTCCTGAGCGCTCAGACCTGCACACCCACCATGTGTCCTGGTAAAGTGTTGGTCACTGTCAGCTCTCTGTAAGAGTCATGTACCCACTTGCCAGTGGAAAAGCCAGCTACTAGTAAGGTGGCTGTTGCCTTCCTCTGCTTTCATAGTATAACTTGCTGGAAATGGTAGATGTTTCAACCAGCTTCCAGGTGATTAGCAAAAACATTGTGGGAAATTATTAAACACTAAAAATTTGAAAATATTCAAGCTACAGGTGTAAAATTTTAAAGTGGTTGTATTCTTATACGCTAGAGAATTATCAAAGCAGAAAATGCACTGAAATGTAAAGTAAAAAGAATTATGTTAATAAAGTTGAGATATGATGGGTAAAAGATAATAGAATGATGTATTTGTCATTATGTATCTTAAGTTTATATTGTATTGCACTTTAAACTGAAGAGTCTAATTGTCAAGCCAATTAAACACCCGCAGCAAACAGCAGAAAATAAGTCAGGTGAAAATAGCAGATGCATTTGAGCAAGAATAAATTTAATTTGAACAAGGCTCTCAATCAAAAGCTGGAGAAAAGAATCAATGGTAATCATCAAGAGATTATTGATCTTTGTGATCCATGCATTGGAGATGTTCCCTGTAGAGTTGCCATAGGGTGCCTTTCTCATGACAGTATTACATAGGAATGTGATAGTGGGTTTAATGTGGAGTCAGCCTTGGAATAAAAGCAGAACACAAATTTCAGCTTGTCCTTCTGTTGTATCTAAAACACTGAAGACTGCTGGAGCAGAGCCAAGGCTGGCTCTGAGAAGAGGGTACAGGCTGGAGACTTTCAAGGCATTTCAGCCCTTTGTGGTTGCCACCATGTTGTCAATGCCCAAATAATTCACCCAGTCTTCAACAATAACTGTAGCTCTAGCAAGCACAATTGCTGTACTGCTTTATCCCTACCTAATTAATGTCCTAATATATGCAGTGATTTCTGGGCATTAGCATACGCCAGTTGCAAACTCTGTCTGATGAGGCTTAGCCAAGCACGCGACACACCGTTACCACTGCAGTGGCAGTGGGTGCCCGATGCCGTCTTTGGCACCCCTCTGGCCTTTCTCCTCGCACTACACCCTGGAGGTTGTTTTGCCCCAGAATTGCAGCAGGCAGTTCCAGAGGTTACCAGAAGTGCTTTGCCAGCCTGCAGCCGATGGACGTGCTGCCCAGGTTGTTGCCAGTGCTGTTTTATCTCCCGTGGGCTGGGTCCTGAACCACTGCTAGGGGGTTTCCTCATGAGGGAACCATCCCCAGAGGCTGTTTGTACCAGGCTTTCTGGCTGTGGCCAGTAGCCAGCCCTTGTTTGAAGATGCTGTGTGGGGCACAGGCGAGCATCAGAGCCCACATCAACATCCATGTCTGTGCAGGATGTGTGGCTCTGACGGCCTTCTGCATGGGAGCCCATGGCAAGCGAAGGGCACCAGAGACCCCTGGACTATGTATGGACAGCGAGCAGGGCAGGGGTGTCTTGGGAACACGGGGATGGGTGTGTGTGGGATAAGAGGTGTCACGGAGAAACTCCTTCACCCTGAAAATCATCACAGACACTGTGCTTAAGCAGCTGTAAATACAAGAGCTTCCTGTGACACCAGAAACTATTTATTTTAAAAAATATAAAAATGATACAGGTATTTATGTGCAAAGAAAAGGAAGCCCTCGCTGCTGTAGTAGGTCCTTGAGCTGCGCGTCACTCATGTCTGAAAGTGCATTTGCTGGAAGTACTCCTATTTTCCCTGCTCTGAAGCTGTTTTGGCAATGTCTGCAGATCAGATACTTGTCCAGCTTGGACCTTTAACTTGATTGGGTAGGGTTGTTTTTATTAATGACAGCAAGCTTCAAAAGGAAAGGGAATTAATTTGGTTATCGCAGGATTTTTCTCTTTTCATGAGTAGGAAATGTCAGGGTAGGAAGCAACCAAGTTTCAGGGCTGGAAACAGGAACTTGTTCAGTGCTGATACAGCTCCTGCAGCGTCTCCTGGGGGTGCTGCAGAATAGTGTTGATAGATGGGTATTGATTTGTGATTGGAATATATTGACATGGGCGTTTTTGTTTGCTTGTTTCTCAAGGGCAATAAACCCTTATTAGCCATATGCAAAGAGTGTATAGGAATTGATTTTTTATTTCCAATTAGAAACACAAATGGAACTGCTGTGTGGTGGTTTGTGGTATTGCTGGAACAGAGGTGTATGTCCAGGTGCGTTTTGTTTTTAAACTTTTGTTGCAAAGAGTGCTGGCGAACTGTATGTTTCAGCATTACACAGAGTTTGGCACTTTACAAAAATGTTTCATCGTGTCTGGTAATGATGCAGCTGGGTTAGTTCCAGCAGGAGGGTGGCTGCAACACTAGCTGATGGAATGGACTGTGAAACCTGTCCGTGGCTGTTCCAGGTTAGGAAGAGGTGACAAAAGGGGGGAGATGGTCAGCCCTTTCAGAAAACACTGCCCAAGGGAGGAGAGTGCAGATAAGCCAGGCAGAGTTTATTCAGAATAAATTAGCTGCAGCTCTCTTTTGCAGCTTGAACAGCAAAGAGTCGGTGTGTTAATTAATGAAGCAGAGTGAGTCATGCTGCAGTTGCAAGTTGAGATGATGTCCCACACCATCACACACATGCAAAAATAACTGCGTTGCAAAGCATAATAAGCAGAGTCCTTTCAGTGTTGAAGAAGTCATGCGGCGCATTAGTGAGCTCCTGGTAGTGGGATACGTGACAGGTATTCTCACCTGTTGGTGGACGATATTTCTGATGGAAGAGGGTGTTTCTGGGTCACATCAGGAGATTTCTTTCTTGCCTAGTCACCTTGGCTGCTCTTACTCCTCTTATAGTTCCTGGACACGTGCTTAAGTGGATTGGGGGTGGTGGTGTGGGTGCGTGGGGATGTGTGTGTTTGGTGCACCTTTTTTTCTTGTTTTTCTTCAGTGCATTGCAGCTGAAGGTCGCTGCAAGAGTCTGCTACATGGCCCATGATGTGTGTTAGTGCAAGTCAGATCAGTGTTGCTTGTAGGCTGTGATTCAGGTGAAGCTCAAAAGCCAGGAGACAATTTGTTAATACTGATTCGAAATTGACAACTAACAGGTAACTTAGTTAACCTGCAGCTGTCTTAAGCACTGCTATCGGCTGAGGAGGAACGTCCTGTATTCCTAAAGTGAGCTACTAAGTCATAACTCTGACTTGCGGGGTTGTTTGTGGTTAGGTTTGGGGTTGTTTTGTGTGTGGGTTTGTTTTTATTGTTGGTTTTTATTTTGTGGGTGGTGTGTTTTTTTGGTTTTTTTTTTGAGTTAGGCATTCACACTGGTTAATGAAGAGGCACCATTTAGTTCCACTGTGGAATTGTAACACATAGGCGTAGACTTGCCTTGTTAAACTGAACTTGGAGTTTGTTGTGAGCAGGGTATTTTGTTTGTAGTACATACGTTATTGTGGGCTGTAGAAGATTCTGTTGTAAATATATAGAATATGGGATGATAGAACAGTCACACTTATTCAGGTATGGCGTAAACAGGAGGAGTTTGTAAGGGTGGTGCCCTGTGTGGTCCCCGCAGAAGCGGGTAACTGAAGAACAGAACTCTTGGCAGTCTGATGGAGCGTTAGTTTGTGTTAGAAATGATGATGGAACAGAGGGGAGATCAGAAGCACTTGTGAGAGGTGCAATTTTGTTATTTTATGTAATGACACTTCTTGAGAGAACACTGTGTAATCAGTGAGCTTATCCTAATTGTTCAGTCCTTGCAAAGAAGAGTTCCCAAGGGGGTTGTACACTGTGACCAGTGCCCACAGCCAGCTTTCCTCAGGGATACCTTCTTCAGCTGAACGTATCGTACCTGCAAGTGCTTCATGAACACACTGAGGATCATGGGGGAGAACCTGGGAACCCCTTTTACAGAAGATGAAATATGTGGATGGTGTGTTTAGTCACTGAAAAATAAATTAGGTACAGATGTGAGTGTCTGTGGGCTCTCCAGCCATAGCCCAGGCTGTGGAAACCTTCCCACTATTTCTCTATTTCTGACCTTCAGGCAATTTATTTTTTTTTTAACAAAACAAAACAAAGCTTCAGTTAGACAAAAAATATATTTGAAGTATAAAATGCTGTATCTTCCATAATTCTTTATTAAATATTTAATTAAGTTGCATCATTTCATTACAACTTCATTTTGTCACATTGAGCTTTTGCTGTCAGGAAAACAAACAATTTCTTTCACTGCTCCTCAGAAAATAAACGGAAAAAATTACTTTTGTCCATAAACAAATCCTTTCCCCACAGTGTATCAAATTCAAACACAGTTTAAAGCTGTATTAATTGTGAAAATGAGCATTCTTTATAAGTAGTACTTTCAAAATAAATTTTAAGGTAGTTTAGCATAATTTTGAATAGCTTTCTAGTATGAGGTGATTTTACAAAAAAAATTAAACAGTGTGAATTTAATTTGGAATGTTTGACACTTTTGCATGTTTGGAAATATTAATAATCTGTTTTAAATTGGATTTAAAATGTATATTCACAAATACAGGACATAGCAACATGGTTTTCTGGAGTTTTTCCATCTAGGTGTTGAGAATCATAACCCCCTCGCTGCTGCGCGCTTGTGACAAGTCTGCAGTGGAGACAGGCAGCTCCTGAGCCTCTGCAACAGCACAGACTAAAGTATAAAAATGCAACACATGTACTATTGTGTGTGGATGCCTATGGTGTGTATTTCTACAGCTATGTATTGAAAAATCAAGGAAAAAGTACAATGTCTATGTGAAAATACTGAGAAAAGGAAAAAAAACCCAATGTGTAGGCGGAGGGTGGATGTAGACCAAGAGGTCCTTAGCAGCGGGCATCGCTGGACGTGCGCCGAACCTGGTTGGCACTGATGGTGGTGGTGTCTGATGCGGCTCTGGGTGCACTGTGACAGACCCCATAGGCACGGGACATTAATATGGTTAGATTCCAGTCTTTTTAGGTTTCTTGTGCATTTCAAAATTGCATTACTTCTCAGTGTAACATGAGAACAGGTGGGTGTAGGCTGTGCATTTTTTTGCATTTACATACAAAAGGGAAAGTTTTTATTAAAAAGACAAGATTAATGTATACTTGAAGATGTCCAATCTGGTGATCTACCTTTTTTGTTTTTTCCTACTATACAACAATGGTGCGTCCCTTGGGATGAAGGACAGGCACTGGCTGCGGGGTCAGTACTTGCAGCATCCTCTGCTCATTCATCAGCACACATAGGTCACACCAGACTGGCACTGCACTGGTGTTCTTTCCACTCAGAATTCACAGGGAGAGAAGTCAGCATGAGGGACAGGCATAAGAGAAATCTTTTAGTAACAGAGGAGGGTCATCTTTGTTGTTACTTTGGGACTGACAGATGATAAAGAGAAGGTTTCCAGCAGCTGGGCATGCCAGGGGGAGTTGTGTGGTGTACAGCAGCTCCAGCCTTCCACAGATCAGGAACCCTCAGGGGGAACAGGAGGTGAGAGCTGCAGACTCTCTGTTCTGTATTGTGACTGAAATTTCTATGAATTACTTGCCTTAAGGCTTCTTAAGAGCAAACAAGTAATGGTTTAGGTGCCACCTTTATGTTTACCATTTATTAACGAAAAGCAGTAGATGAATAGAACCTTTTAAAATGCTGTTGGGCCGTGGGCGAAACTGCCAGGGTACAACAGTGTCCTGTGCTAAGAAAGGCACAACAGCATGGTCCAAGTCCCACTGGAGCGTCTGCTGCTTCTGTTCTAGATATTTTGAGTAAGTAACACCTAGCTTTCCCTAGAAAGATTCCTTCAAATGGAGCTCCAGGAGCTCTGGGACGACGGCTGGAATACAGCCTGGGCTCTCATTTATAGCGCTACAGCTTTTTGTTAAAGAGCTCTGCAGGAGAAGACACGTTTCCTCTGCAGCTGCTCAGAGAGTTCATTGCAGAACTGAAGGTAATTCCCTGGGTTTCCTCACAGCACTGAAGATCTTAACTTTCTGGCGAATCTGCCCAGGGGTTTAGCCATCAACACAGCCACCAGCAGTCACATCTGAGTTGTGTGTTAGCAGGGTATGTTCCAGCAGGGGCTTGTGCTCCTGTAACTGCTGTGATGCCAAGCTGTCAGTGACACCCCCCTCGCTCTAGCGAACGGGAAGGCTGCTGATACCCCCAGGAAAAGCTTTATACAGCAACATGACTGCTGCTGCAGCGTTGCTGTGTGTGGGACTGCCTGGGCGCTGCAGCCACGGAGGGTTTACAGCACAGGCGAGAGCTGTGGGCACAAAACCCACAAATCCCATTTATTTAGCTGTTTGTATTAATTGCAAGAAAGGCAAAATGGCACAAATTTCATAAGGAGCTGCATGAGTCTATCAGGGCACTGGGCCTCGCTGTAACCGCTGCCCGACCTCAATCAGGTCTCTGCGTGCAAAGCTGCCGCTCTAATGGCAGCCCTTGAGAGAGTCTGTTTCCTAAAAATGAAGACCCCTTCTCTAAAGTAAACCACAACAGTCCAAGGGCACATCAGTTGCAATTCCTACACTGGAATTCACCTCAGTATTTTATACCTAGTGAATGCTTTTGGAATAGCTGTAGGTTTGTGAGGTAAGTGGATCTGAAAAGATGTTAAGCTAAGTAATTCTAAATTTTCTTAAAAAAAAAAAAAATCCAAACCACAAAAATTGCCCTTCTAGTCAGCTCTCACTGTGTAATTTCAGATAGCTGAAAGGACTTTGCTGTAGGTGAGTATTCGTAAACCTGTTCTAAAGCTGCCGGTGAGGGGAAGGAAGGGACCAAAGCAAGATCCCAACAAGAGGAATGGCAGATTCTCAAACACAGTCTGAGTTCTGGTTCTAACCTCAGCTGCACTCCTGCTTGGTCACAGCCTTCACTGACACATGAGATTACTTCTCAGTTTCACAGCCAAAAGGTCTCAGGAGCTCTCAAGGTTCTGATCTATGGCACTGGACATGAACAGAGCCTCCAACCACACCAAAAATCCTTCAAGTCAAGACAGAAAGAAAACAAACGTTGGAGCACACCACTTCCCTCCAGGGAGTCCAGACCATAACCAGCTACTCCTGACAGGACGTACCAGGTCAGTGGAAATACACGGATTTACTGCCTTCCCTCCGCTCCCCGCACTTCTCCCCCAGCTCACTGGGCAGGGGAGTGTTTCTCTGTCCACTTTCTCGTGTTCCAGCTCACTCATCAAATGTAAGAAGTCAGAAAGGAATGTCAGGAAACACTTAATAGAAAATGAATCGTAACCTGGGCTCAAAGAACAGAACCACCTTCCTCATGCATCTGTTAGCTCATCACGCTCTGCTAGCACCCAACTGCTTGCTGAATGCTGTGAGTGTTAAGGCCTCTCTCCAGCAGCCTGAGTATTGCTGTGTTAGAGCTTCCCCAGTACAGCTGGGCGTTCTCGGACCAGCGGCTGGTAAGGGCAGGTCTACAAAAGCTGTTGGCAATGAGGTGAAATTTTGTTTTGGCGTCATCTTGCTTCACAAGCGTTAAACGGGTTATTGGGGAAAAGGCCTGTATACAGGTAAGTATGTGGGCAAAACTTACAACTGAAGGTTAAATTGCTGAAGCCGTACCCTCACACCTACTCTGGTAGTATTGTAACCATGTGACTCCAGTTGATCCAGTACAAATCTTTCACTTTTAATCCGACACGAAAGAGATGCAACTTGGACATTAGAGTTTAAGCATGCAACATGTCATAGGTAACAAAATTGATTAGATAGCAGTGTCTATTAAATAAATCTTGTGGTTAAGTAAAAATTAAATCACAAAAACAATTGCTGAGGAACGTCTGCAGGCTCAGCTCTACAGCTGTTTGTCTGGTTTTTTTTTTTAATACATCAGCAGCAGCCAAATTCACAATTGATAAGATATTGCACCAGAAAGACATGTGCAGGGAGAAGGAATATAATCACATTAATGTCTGTGATAAAAACCAGATATGACTTCCATGTGTTACATAAAGTGCCTTTAGAGTTGGTGCAGTTAGAAACAAACAAGAATCCCGTTGTTGTTCAGAGATCATTAGCAAATGCGTACAAAGAGGAGAGGAACCAGGGCTGTTTGCTGTGGTGCCAAATCACACAGTGCCAATGCCTCCATTGCAAACAGGAAAGAGGAAAGGATAAGAAAAGAATCACTATACAAAGATAACAACAGGGTTAATGCTTAATGCCAACCCTATCCCCAAATGCTTTATATTACATGTAAATATTACTAGTAACGAGGCAATTTCTGTATTGAACATGAGATTTGGCATGCTATGTTGCGATTCTCCTTTGACTTGTAACTATTCTAATATTTATACAAAAAATGCAACATCCATACTTCTGGCTACAGAAAAATATTGATGTGCTCAATGAAGAGTTGCTCTTGATATACAGCCCAGGGAGAGAAAATTTTCAACATAGCTTTCTCCTACTCTCTGAATGGTTTGGGAACACAAGGCTCAACATGTGCTTTGAAAAAATGACACTGGCATCAAGGCTGGTATGAAATTAAGAAAAATGCTCATTTTTCCAAGGATATGATATTTAATTGTAATGAAATAAAATCTGAAAAATGTCTAAATCAATTAAAAGGTAAACATGAGTTGTAATACTATACCTGTAAAATGATTAATTCCATTCATTGTCATTAGAAATCATGTAAAATATTTATTAAGGGCTTTGCCTACAGAGGCACAACATAAATAGAGTAAGTCCTGCTGAAATGTGATCAGAGTTCCTGGGAAGCAGTTGGTGATCTGCTGTGGAGACGGCAGAAGGGCCACCCGCCGATCACAGTTCAAACATCTGGATCCAGGCAATGGCGCTTTCGGGGGGTTTGCTCCGGGAACCGACGCTGTGCAACGGTTCTGCCCTCGTCACTCAGAGTCCAGCTGGCAAACGCAAAAGTGCAAGCGGAACTTGCGTGAAGGGGGGGAAAGTCAGCGATTTAATCCACTCCTTCAAATCCTTGAGCATTCTCAACTGCCATCAGGAGCTTCTCTCGCAAATCTTCAAAAGATTCATAAAGAGGTAAGTCGAGGCGATTAAAGCTGAAAAGCAGAAGGAAAAGAATCACTTTGCACGTGGTGTTCGGCTGCGGCGTGGGAGCAGGTCAGCGTGAAGGGGGGGTGCTAGTTATACACACGGGGACAAACAGTCACAGAGACACAGACACTGAGATGCAGTCACACCCCTGGGGATGGGGACGTGCACAACATGGGGTGACAAACGCACTCACACACACAGAGTCATGGGGACATATGCACTCACACATGCGGTGACTGAGAAGCACACACACTCAAGACACCCTGTGTCCGAGATGCGCTTATGTGGTGACGTGGTGACAGGGGCACGCCCTCACACAGTGATAGGGACACACTCGCACTCACATGCACGGTGATGGAAACATACACACACTCTCACACACGTGGTGATGGGGACACACGCATTTACATGTGCGGTGACAGGACACACACGCACTCAGACACACGGTGACGGGGACACACCTGCACTCGCGGTGATGGGGACACATGCACTCACAGACAGACAGAGCCACACACCGACATGTACTCACACCGACTGACACAGACACATGGACACACACACAGACACACGTGTGTGGGGTTTCAGCTCCCACTGTACAAACAGCTGGATGATCCACAGCTCAGGTATGCTGTGGAGAAGCACAGTCACCAGTGTCCCTGTGTCCTGGCCGTGTGCTAATACAGCCGAGCTCCATCCTTCAGTGCTTTGGGGACTTACCATGTGTGAGCTCTGGGCAGCTTATCAGGACTCCCCCATTGCTCTATTGTAAACAGCTGAGGACCGTTTGAACCTAGTTGGAAATCATAGGAAATATAAATTGCTGGCCAGTACAGAGACTACCTCAATACTGTTTCTAACATGAATTGTTTGCATCAATTGTAGGTTAGATTTTTCAACTGGTAGAAAACACCTGGAACAAACTCTCTTAATTAAAACGACATTAACGCAAAGAGGAGTGGGGTTATTTATTTCCAAGTCCACCATTGAGCATGCATTCTCCTCTTCCTCATGTGACATAAATATTACTCTGTTGATAGCCAAAAATTTTTCTGTAGGAGCTGGGGGGGCATCTGCGTAACACCCTGGTGTCCACAACTTTACTCCTCCTCAGCATGTCCCTCAAATTCTCCAGGGCTTTTGGCATCCAGGAGGAGAACTGTTTCTGTGGAGGCCAAAGGCTGGCTCTGACTAAACGTCAGCCATGCCCAGGTTTTCTCGTTCACGTTCCGAAGTGGCCCGGACGGTCACTCTACAGGGGAACACAACCTGCAGGCAGCTGAAAGGAAGCTCACCATAAAGTTCAGCAAATCCGTTCATAGGCACACGTGATGTCCCGGTAACAAACTGCAGCAAGCGAATGCGTTTTTCGGCATCCATCAGTAGAACAGCCTGTGGATAAACAGCCAGTCACGGTATTTTTACTGTCACAGCTGTAGGTGCAATTGTTAAAAACCAAACCCTGAGTACAGGACCAGGCAGTAGCAGACAGGAAACTGGAGCAGGGGCCGGGCATTCTCCCAGTAAACAGCCGTGTCCTTCTCCAGCACTTGCTGGGCTACAGCCACCCGCCGGGGAGCTGCACCTGCTGTTCCCCGCCCAGGATGGGGCTTTGCCCTGTGGCAGGATCCGTCCCTGTACCTGCCTGGAGTGGGGGGTGCACGGCGATCAGATTATTTAAGAAAAGCAGACACCCCTTTGGGAAGTCTATGGCTACTACAGGAAAAAGTATTTTAGTAGTTTTTCTGGGGACATATACTTTCATAATGGACTCTGCAAACCAAACCAAGAACTTTCAATTTTAGGAACAGAGAAGCCAAATGTGGAAAACCAATCTTACCTTCCAGAACCACTGGATAACAGGGTGATTTGGGCAATAACCATTTTTGTAGATTGTATGTTGTCTCCAGTCGTTGACATCAACATCACCAAGGCCACACATCAGTAACTATATAAGGAAGTAAAGTGTTACGGTGTTAACTGAAGATGGTATTGCGTTATCCTGGAGACTTTATCAGAAAAACAGCAACACTGTGTCGTCTGACCTTTTAAACAGCTCTGCAGTGCAAATATAAATGCAAACACAAAAGACACTCAAGCTTCTCTTCAGGAGAATTCTCAAAGACTATTTCATTGTCCTGGAGAGACGCTGTACACTGTGATGCACGTACGCTTTGTGTAACCACGTCTCTTATGGTATTTTGCTCAAGAAACGACTGGTACAGGCGCAACGGCATTAATTCAGTAAGCTACTTCCATCCTTTCATATGCACATACTCAACCACCTCACTGAATTATTACAATTATTGTGCTTTTGTGTGATCAATAGATCTATTAATTAAGTAGAAAAATCTCATTTCCCACTATAAGCAAAATATCTTTGTCTGCCAGTTTGCTTACGATGAGTGAGGAGCCTAGAACATAACCCATCTTTCTGTGCTGAGTGTTATCGATCTGTTGTCTCTGGACGTCAATTCAACAAACTCACCTCTAGTTCGTTTTCATCAAAAATTTTTATCAGATCAATAGGAAGAAGTTCTGTGAATCCCTAAAAGAGAGCAAAGCAAAGTTCAAATTCTCATATAATGTAAAATTAAGGTTTTATCCAACAGGATCTTTGGCTTCAGGGAACATACGTAAAGGATAGAGGACGAAAAAGGGTTCTGAAAATTAAATATACAGTTGCTGAAGTACTAGTGCCTGTTTTAAAAAGTTAATCACTAAACTATCTCAAGCTCAAATAATTTAAACTTGCAAGAGAATGACCGTATCCTCATAAGGGAAATCTATATTCTTACGCAAGTTAAAACTATGAAATAATAGAACATAAGCATTCCAGAACTTGTGCAGTTGTGCAAAGTTCCCCGCTGCTTTAATGCAGACACTGATGTACAAGAAGTTGCATTAAAAAAAATTATTGGGAGAAAAAAAATGCTGCTAAAGAACCTTACCTCCAGAAAAGCATTCATTTGTTTTTGGACTCTGTTTACAAACCTCCACTGGATGACCAGGCTGCAGCAGATGAACAAAAACACATAAGCACACTCATTAGAAGAATGAAAACGAAGTGCAATTCATAGAACAGTAAAGGCTAAAATTCAAACTCTGGAAGGATTAGGGGAGAAACAAACTATGTTAACAATCAGATTTTCTTTTAAAAGTATCTCTGATGATCTGCTGCAGTACAAACTACAGGAACTGCGTAGGGCACATTCCAAGACAAGTACAACTGTGCTTTCTTACACTCAGGATAAATTCTGTAAGTGTATACGTACTCGATATATTCCCGTTTGTTTTCATTCGTTACCATGATTTCTGAGCCGTTCGGCTTCAGGTCGACTTGATATGTCTGCATTTTCAGAAAAAAAAACCAAAACACAACATTATTTCAGGATACATTTCTCACAAAATCCACTCTCCTTGAGCAGCACTTTACAAGAAGCATGAGAAAACTATTATGCCATAATAGCTAATCACAGAATCACAGAATCATTAAGGTTGGAAAAGACCTCAAGGATCATCTGATTTTTCAGAATTCTTGGGGGGGGGGGAAAGATTACTTAAAATCCACAGAGAAACTTTTTCATAAAAAGGCCAAAAAGTAAAGTAGAAAAACAGATTCTAGAAATTTGCTAAGGATGGTGTCACCATGGAGTATAAGACTGAAAGAAACAAATTCATTTCAGTTCACAGGAAACTACAGCAAGTCCAAATAATGTATTTATTTCTGAAGAAATGTAGTCAATATTTGCAAGAACTTTGGAATTGCTGGCAAACATCCTTTCCACATCTGGACTGGTTAAGATATTTCCATCTCTAGCTAGAGAAATTTGTCCTCACTATACCATGTCCTGTCCTTTGAGCTTATTCAGGTTTTTCTTTGAGAAAACTTCTCTGTCCAATTTACTCAGTATGGGTCCCTCCAACTTGAGCTACAGCATCCTCTGCGGACAGAACCCCAACACCTGTGTGGCCGCTGCACCATCCTCCGGGCTCTACATCAGCAGAGACATGAACCTGTAAGTACCTGCCACATTTTGAAGAAACACTCCGGGGGCAAGAAGGTGAGTAGAAATGTCAAGAACAAGAAGAGAGCTGGTTTTGATGCCTCTGTTCCATGCCCCCCTCAAGATATTCCTACAAAGAGGACATCACCTGCCTCCTGTACTCTTACAATGATATCAAGGAACCTCCTAAAAAAACCCACGCGTACTGTAAGAGCATGGTAAGTTGTTCAGGACAAAAGGAATCCTCAGTGCCTTTACTTTGCGCCCACGACATATAGAAACACCACAGGGAGAGATTTAATAAAAAAGGAAACTAAGAAATGAGCCATGTGCAGCACAGTGGTACCTGCAGCCAAGATACCCGGGTCTGTGAGTTCAATGAAGACACCAAAAAAAGGCATAAAAGCCTACACGCAAATTAATTTCAGGAGACACAGGCAGGTATTATTAGGTCTCAATATTGTACAAAACTGATACGTTTTAGGCACTGCACGTGTGCATGCATTACAAAATGGTTCAGCTCCGTACTTGTAGCTCATGTCTGTGAACTCATGATTTATTTGCCCTTACGTCCTCAAATTAAATTGAACACATATACTTCTGTACAAGACATCTGCAGCAAGTTATTTCCATCCAGAAACTGATACAGGTCTCTGAAGTTTGTTTTAAGGGATTCTCTGTAAAGACTGATGGTAAATCCAAGACAAACTGTACCATAAGCTGTTCTTAGAGCTGCTACTGATACAGTGAGCTACGACTTTGGCTGATGAATTATATCCCCGCCTACTCACTTCTCAGATGTTAAACACGTATCTTAACATTTTTCATTTGTAACGGAGAACATTATCCCCAGAGCATGCACCTTTTTAAAACCAGTGTGCTTCCTTTGTCCTACCGCATGCCCGCATTCTATAAAAGACACTACAAGCAAAGCACTCAACTGATTATAATTCCGCCACTTACTTTGTCCTTTGAGAACACCTTCGACCTATAAAGCCTCAAAAAGTCCCAGGCTAAGACTATTTCCTCAGATTAACACCTCCGTTACTCCCCACTGCAAGTGTTCTACCCAGCTTCAAGTACTGCTCTTCACAAAGATGTTGCATTGTGCCCTGACGAGAACCTCTCCCCTTCTTTAGCATCCCCAGTCTCAGACAGTTCAGAAAGAGGGAGAAGTTAATATTCACAATCTGCCTGTAATGACCGTTAGCGTTCAACAGTCCTGACCAAGGTCAGAGCCATGAGACACTGCTCAGTGTTCAGTTAATTCTGGCAATAACCAATCCCGACATGGAAATACGGATTTTTGGGACAACCTTTTACATACCTGTCCAAAGTTTTCCTCATCTATGCAAAACATGAGATCCAACTCTGTTGGGTCATTTTCCAGAATCCACTTCAAAGAGTTGTAGTATTCGCTATCCTACAGCAGATTACAATTAAACAAAGTTTGAAAATGGGAACATTAAATGTATAGTTTAAATAGAACAAATAAAACCATCTAAAACTAGAGCTCCCAAAGACGAGAACTCATTTACTTACACAGCTCATGTAAAGCAGGGTAAGAGAGATTACTTTATTCCTATATGTTTTTCTTAGATGCTGTATTTTTAGTTTCATGTAACTTTTCTTAATTGACTTATAATTGCATTATTGTTATACAACACAATATATCGACTCCACGTATCTTTTAGGTAAATATGTATATAGCAGTGTGAAATAATTGGTTAGAAAATGTCTTCTTGACAAAACTGGACATTCTTTTCAAAACTACTTATATACCACTTCATTACATCAATAATATGTTATACAATAACTGATTGCATTGTTTTGCCTTGAAGTGTGTTTCCTAAAAGGGTTGTATCTTCATCATGTGTTAGGTTCATAATTAAAGATTGACCCAACAAAAAAAAGAAAGGAAAACAAATGAAGTATGTGAAACTATCATTAAATAAATATATCCAAGCATGAGAGCCAAAATAATTGATTTCAAAATTAAAGCATTATTTACTCATGTGTGCTTCAAGAGAAGAGTGACCTGCCAAAATCTGGTGACTATGAGATGGTGGGAGCTGGAGGAGAGATGAAGCAATTGAACCAGTGTTCATGTGAGTAACTGAAAATCCGTGAAACTCTAAAACATCCAAAAGAATAAGCCGTGTTGTGTTCTTGCACCGAGTGCACTTCTGACGAGACCAAGGACGGCTATTGTAGAGCTAAGAACAAGAGGAAAAGGTTTCCCAACTACTTGTAGGGATACAAGAGCCTGAACTGCCTTTTAGGATCCTTCTGGATGTGTACCTCAGGAGCTTGGTTTCAAACTCCGCCTCCCCATCTGGTATCGTTCTGCCTCAGGGCTGGGCTGGTGCGTTGCTGCAGGAGGCGGTCTGAGGGGAGCACGGGGTGAGCGTGGGCAGGCTCACAGCCCAGCCCTGCCCCTGCACAGGCGGCCCAGAGCCCTCCTGTCCAGACAAACCCTTCTGTGTGATGGGTAACAGCAGGGCTGTAGAAAGGGGAGAAGTAACAGCTCCAAAGATCTCAAAAGTCCACAGCAGTTGAAAAACTGGACAGACCTCAAAAGGTTTAAATGACAAAAGAAGTATCCTGGTAACTTAAAATATATTTTGGAGAGAACCATCTATCATCTGGCAGCCCTTTCTCCTTCCAGCACTGTGGGCAACTTTCACAGGGAAAATGTGTTTTATTACAGAAGTACGTGCACATCTTTCCAAAGCTGTTGCGATTCTGCCCTTGTGTTTTCCACCGTGCAGTTTACTGGAATTGTTTGCTCTTCTGAATCTCCCCAGAGGAAAAACCACATAACTGCCAACGCTGATAGGGTTTAAATGTTGTCTTACCACTGACTCCATGTCTTTCAGAGTTATTGGTTTCCCCAGCATCATCTTGTAAAAAGGCCTGATGAAGAAGCCTAGAAGAGAGGGAAGTGTGTTACCCCCACTGTTGTGCATTTTCACCGTACACAAAGAAACGACTGCTCAAGCATGATACACCACGGTATTTCTAGTGCGCCAGCAGGAAAGAAACCTCTACCAGCACTGAACCACTCAAGTTAACACAGCAGGCTCATTTGTTATTTAGGCACAGAAAGTGCAATTTTTCAATTACAAGAATTATGCCATTAATTACCACATGCCATTAAAGACCATCACATTAATGGCAGAGAGACACAAAAGATGGGGAAGTGAGCCCAAGGTTCCCTATTCCATTGAAAATTGCCATTCTTCACCCTAAGGAGATGCTAGAAAAACTGGACAGTGAGCCTCCTCTTCAAATGTGCTGCACCGTTGCTAAAAAGAATACAGTCAGTTTACAATGTCTGCTTGCTTGCTTATTGGGTGATAACGGAGTTGGGCATGAATCATGTTTTCTCATTCAATCATTCAGTAATAACATTACAGATCAAAAACCGCTGCAAGTGACACCCACACAGCTGCTTTGGCTGCAGGATAGCACGGAAAGGGCTGATACGAATGCAGTGATTTTCCTGTAGGGATACTGATCTTTTAGCAATGCTGATTCTGTGGTTTTAACACAAGGGGAGAAAGGAGTAAAACTTCCTTTGAAACCTGTCTGTAGAGTCAGACAGTAATTTTTGAATCACCATTCGCATCAGGAATGCAATTTCCAACCGTTCCAGTTCCATTACCTTCTCTGAGCCTTTGTCTGCAGAAATACTGCACTCCGAAGTGCACGACTTACTGAAGTGATTTATTTCATTCAATAAAAATCCAGTACCAGTAGCATAGGCATGCGGTGTAATAACTCACCATCCAACAGCTTCCCATGATATACTGCCAGACCAGCAACCCGACCAATAAACGTGAAATACGACAGGTGATCTTCATTACAAAGACCTGAATTAGGATTAATCTGAAGTGTATAGTTGTCCCTTTTTTGGGGAAAGAAAAAAAATATCTAAATAACCAAGTCTTTCAAGAAGCAGATATTCAGATATGTTAATAAAGAATTTGAGCTTAGGACCATTTCCTGTTCATTTTGGCATGGGATTTATCCATGTGTTCCTCAACAGAAATACCCGACAGTTTGTGGGCAGGCTGACTTAATCAAAACTCTCTTGCTACGCCCATGATGATTATTTGACAAAGGGAAACAGGTTTCCTGCAGGGTAACAGGGTTCCACCTGCAGCAAGGGCAAGAGGGCTGCACTAATCTCTTCAAAGGACAAAGGCCTGGCATCACTGAAAACAGTCAAATTGTGCTGTCAGCTTTGATGGAATGAGAACTTCAGCTAAACTCTCTCTTCTGCCTTCTGCTGGGCTTGATTATTCACTCTGTACAGCCAAATTTCAGGGCTTAAAATTGTAGTAAAAGCAGTATTTTTAATTTGCAATATATTGTTAATCTTTGAAGAAGGGTGGGGGGGGTTAAGTAGACTTTTTTTCTTATTTCTTAAAATAACTGATGCACCATGAAGGATGATCTAACTACTTTCCAGTGTAACTTTGCCTCTTATGCAAAATCTAATGTATATGAATGGAAATATTTTAATGGACACTTACGTTGCTGAATATTCAAAGAGACCATAATAGGGGTTAAACATCTCCTTGGACAAGAGAAAAAACCATTCTCTGGCCACACCTCCATAGTCAAGTCCTTTTTCTGACTCAAATTCAATCCAGAGCCTGGCTTTTAGTACGTCAGGTCTCTTCACAGACATGATTCTTCTGTAGGATTCCTCAAAAATATTATTTCTGTGCAGCTTCATCTCAAATCTGTTTGGTATATCAGCCTATATGAAAGAAGATTATATTATCCTTGTTAGTCTCAATAAATAAGTCTTCAGGCAATTTACTGACCAGTGGTAACAACTAAGTGACAGATTATACATCGGATGTATAAAGCTTCCCCTTATTTTTGTTTTCCAGCGCTCTCTAAGTCTGCAGGTTGATAGCTTATGGTGAACTAGGTAAGTTCCAGTACAGTGGTTCAACTACTTCTATGCTATTTGACAAAACAATGAAAACCACAAGAAAAGTAAGAAAACAAAAAAAAGGTGAGAAAATTATTGATATTACAGAATCACAGAAAACATTAGAGATTGAAAGGGACCTGGAAATATCATCTAGTCCAATTCCCCTGCCAGAGCAGGAACACCTAGATCAGATCACAATGAATCACCATGATTCTGTGATTCTTACATTACAGATGTTACGGAAAATACTTTTTTTCACAGAACAAGAATACTGGAAGCTTGTGCCAGATCCAGCACAACTGTGGGCTTTGCTCTGCCAACTTTTTCTGGCTCTGCCCTTCAAAGCCCACTGTTGAAGATGTAAGAGAACTATTAATCCTCAAGCCTCTTTTCAACCTAAAGGCTTGTGAACTAACATACCAACTAGTCTCGGTTGCAATGGGCAGCAGTGAATCATTGCTACTTCCTTGCTGCCTCATCACTTTGATTTTGCATTCATATAAAAAATATGACTCTTAATTTTTTCTGTTGAGAAACCGATCAAATTCCAACCTTTCTTCATTCTTTGGTTCCTACTTAACCCATTTCAGAGCAGCACAATCAAGAAGAATTGGCAAGTGCATTAGAGCAAGATACAACACCATTCTGCATCTGTGCCTGGGACAGTCTCTTGTTTCCCCTGGGCAGCGAATTGATTCCAACACAACGCAGCACGTTTCTACTCACTGGTTTCTTTAACTTCTTCCGGAAATAGTCATATTTCTGCTTGAACTCCCTGGAATATGGAACTGCCTATCAGAGAGAGAATCATAAATACAGATTATTCCAGCGATTCAGCAGGTTGATACTCTGACATTATTTAAACAAAATAGAAATTTCAAGACATGCTATCTACAGATGTATGCCATAGGTTCAGCTAATAAAACCCATCGTCATGAAGTACAGCAGCCAAAATTTTCGTTTCTCAGTGTGTAATTGAGTTAAAAGGTATGACAATGTTCCACTCAGTTCTTCTGTTTATCCACTACTTTTGATTTTTTTTCTTCTTTTAGGAACAGAAAAGCCCAAAGCCAATTTTTAACATAGACAAAAAAATTTGCAATGTATTGCTGCCATCCGTGTGTCTCATTAGGAAATAGCGAGCATGTCATATGATACGGAATTCTAAATAAATGAAGTGTGAGTTCTTGGGAGCAAAGGAATGATTTTGAATTCCACAGGGCTGCAAATGTTCCATTCTGTGTTCCCTGAAGGCTGCATCACAAATTGCAAAGCTCTGGCTGAAGTTCAGTTTCTGGATGAGGACTGGGATTTTGGGGGAGGGAAGGTACAGGCTGGTCATGAAGTAGATTCCTCACTGGATGTAGGTAAGAGTGGACATGGAAATATTTCTATGAGCTTTCTCTTGTGGACGATGAGACATGGAATTTTTTTTTTTTAAAAGCAACAAACTAAATCATTTTACTCTGATGATAATATGAGTTTAGTACAGACATTAAATAATCTTTCAACATGTTTTCATTGTTCACACGCAACTGAAACGCAATTGAAGTAGTTCGTTGTTTTTGTCCTGGCATCAAAAATACTATTAAAAGCATGAAGATGAATCCTTACTGCGTATATGGCTGTATTGCTCAGAATACCATAAACAGCATATACCAGCATAAAAAGGTCAAAGAATGACTCCATATATTTGATGTTTTGAAAATTTGATATCCAAGTAAAAGCATGTACATATTTTTTCTAAGGCTGATATTCTGAAATCTCTTAGTACACCTGCAGTAGGTTTAAGTCTCTTAAAACTGACAGATCCAACTTTACTCTTTTTTTTTTGCTCTGAATCCACATAGTCACAACTCTCGTGCATTGAGTGGAAAGAAGTTTTTACTATCCAGAAATCCCAAAATGAATAGCACAGCATCTTAGCTCAGTAAAATTCACTTGTCAGTAATGACCCAGATAATGGGTAAATAGCAACATTTCTCCTGTACACATCCCTAAAACCTTACAATCTGGGATTCAGCACAAAGAACTTCCAAATGGATGGAGCTTCCCTCAGGAATAACACAATATAAAAAATTAAAACCAGTCAAACAACAGAGTCTCTATCCTTCTGAAAAGCCTTCTGTTCCTCCCCACTGAAACGGAGGAATTCTGTGATTTAAGGTCAGATCTACAGATGAAGAACATTTCTTGGACACTCCAAGGCAGAAGCCAACTTCACATGCTAATGGCTACAAGACAGGAATCATACTGTATCACAGGGTAGCTCCTGCTAGGAAAGCCTCAAACCCCATCAAATTCGAACTGATTGTCTGAGCTGGGAATTGTGTGCGCAGCACTGTAGTTCTGAATGTGCCAGAGATTCCCCGTTAGCCCACTACTGCAGTGGACCACTAGCAGCTGTCAGGCTGGAAGCATCCCTGCTGCACTCCAGCCTGTGCGAAACAAACTAGGCTCCACCGAGTGGTACAGCCATCCGAATGCTGGGGACAAGGCATCAGTTTCAGGGGACCTTGGCAGGCTGTCACACCATGGCAGCTCCCCCTGCCCTTGCAGACTCCCAGCACCTGGCACCTGAGCCTCCTGTGTCCGTCAGGAAAAGGCAACGCAAGGCAGAGGTGCTGCTTCCTGCCTGATATGGAGAGCAGGCATGACCTGCTGCTGGATAATGCCTCCTGCCTGTACCAAATGTATGTGAGTCACAGCATTTAACGGAAAAAGACCATAGCAGTACTTACTGGACCAGTAATTGCCGGGTTCTGAAGCCTGGGGTCTTCCCACTGGGTAATTTTATTATCTGTAAATAACAAAAGAAATTATATCATTACTTCTCTATTACCACACTGTGAATTCATGTTGTTTTTTTTCCCCTACGACTGTTTTCCCTACCATTTCCATAACTTAGTATTTCAGGGTTAGAAAAGACTGCATTCACCCCTCTACGTCAAAACCCCATCACACTGTTTAGTTGAAAAACACTCATTCAAAAATGCAAACCAACAGAATCCAGTGTAGCTACACTGCTTTTATTTCAACGTCTGCAGCAGGAAACATGTTCTGTTTGAACATGGTCTTGGATTCAACTCAGATTAGAAATACACAGCCTTCATGCCTGAAAGGTAAAGGAACCCCACAATTTTGTCAAATGACAGACTTAAAAGACAGTCTGTATATAAATTTGGAGGGAGTGACATCTCTTATAAAAAAAAATCCTAGAACTGATTTAATGGAAAGGTTATAGGACCACTTAGGGAGGCAAAATGATACAGTTATAAGAGATCATTCAGTTTTGACCAAAGGAGATTTTGTCAGTAACATGCCAGAATCCAGTTCTTTTCGTCTACGGCTTTTAAGAGCACCAAGAGGGCGATAGGGTTATACAGGACCATGTGAAACTCCCCCTACCTCCAGACAACCGCTCCTCACAAGATTCTGAACACAACAGAATCACGACAGAATGATGATGTTGCAACAGTAAGACAATGCTCCGAAAAACCAAACTAGGTGCCACTTGCAACGGCAAAGTTGAAGTCTGACATCTCCTGCACTGCCAGGGTAACAGGAATTCACCTGTTTGTTATGGGCACTGCTTTGATTTAGGAACTATATATTAAGGTAGTAGTACAGATTTTCAGTTTTGTAATTGCTAGGTTTGGGAATAAACACACTAAGTTTCAAGAAAATTGCTTTTATGGCTACTATAGCTAAAAGCAAAGAACCAAACCCATGTCTATTAAAATACAAGTATTTTCTGTGTTTCTAGAGTTGGAAAAGACCTGTAAGTTTTAAGCATTCCAAGGTAGTTTTAAAATGGACTGGGATTTGAAAGGTGACATTCATTAAAAGTTAACTGAAGAAAATTTAAAAAGATCACAAGCACATGTCAAGAAATTTGATCTATCAAATCTATCTGTTTCGTGCTTATTGAAATTATGGAGGAATGACAGCTCCAGAAATAAGATCCCCAGAGCCGAGCCTGCCATAAAGGTGTGGTGTCTCGGCTGGCCCTCTTCATCTTGCTTCAACCTGGTCAGGCAAATTTCCTTCTGCAAAGTTCCCTGCTTTTATACCAATTCATTTCTTACGCTGACCTGAAACTGACAGCCACAAATCACGCTGGTAATTTGCTGTGAAATCAAAGGTAACAGAACTGGAAATGACTGTAAGCTGGTTGATTCTTCCTTAATGCCCTACATAGGATTACTTCAGGTCTTATTTAAGACACTCCTGTCGACACATCACAGCATGAGTTAATTCATGTTCGCTTATTACATTTTTCATGCCCTTTGCAACCAAAATTCTGCTCGTTATTCCCATTTGGAGTAACACTTCGCAATTCTTATTTACCAGCCTCTTACTTCACACTACAGGGGCAGTTCTCATGCTGTTCCAGTGGTCACCTCTCACCTCTCCTACATGGTTGTGTTCTGCTGAACTGGTGAGCACACTCTCCCTCATCCACTTGTCAAATCACTAATGAATATAGTGAAAAAGGGTGGGTCCAAGACAGACTTCAAGGGGAACCCATTTCATAGATCCATCCCTCTGTCAGGGAAACACTGATAGCTGCTCTGCATTTGGCTGGAAAACCTTTATGTTTTCCTTTATGATACCTTCCAGCAGGCAGATCATATTTTCCTCTAAGGCTCCTAGGGAATGCTACAGTGAATAGAAACTACTTTTATTCACAGATGGTAAATAACGTAGACTTAGCTAGCTAAGGACCCATCGTGGAGAACTAGAGACTGTATTTTTTGTTAAAAGATTGACTGCTGCAGAAATTCATAATGTTTACAGTTCAAATCTAAAAATATTATCTTTTCACGCTACTGTGTTACAAATAATATCTGATTTTAACAGCACTTTCCTTTACTGGTTTATATGTCACACTTAATAGCAGCTTGTTCTGCTCCCTGGGAGGAGATTTCTGTGCTGGTTGCATTAGACTTTTTTCCAGTTTCTCTCAGGGATGAGAAAAACATTTCAGAAAATAGGACAACAGTAAGGATTAAAAAATGTATCTGGAGAACCAGGATGTTAACAGCAGCTGAATCTGCTAACGCTTCCAACATTTCTGGTGCATTCTAATAACGAAGCCTGACTGTGTTTGCTGCGTCTTAGCTAATCGCTGTAGCAGAGAACAGCTGAAATGATGGACAGTCTATCATGGTAATGGGCTACTGAGAGGTGCACATTCAGGGTGGCACAGCTGGCTGTGCCCAGGCCCGATTTCAGTGTGTGCTCTGAAGTCAGTCATGAAACAAGGGGGAGTCGCCAGCCTCTGCCACAAACCTGTCGTTACGATCAAATGTTGCACCTCTGTGCCGATACTACTGAGATTGCTCCGGCGAAATCGCTGCGCCCTGACTGCTCTTTGCAGGCATTCCCTACATACTGAGCACAACATTGTCCCAACGGAGCTGCAGCGTGTCCGCTGACACAACCTCTGTTCACAGAGCCCACCGGGAATTGCAGTGGTGTGGCACCAGATGGAAACCAAAAGGGTATTTGCTGGAAACAAGCAGCATTACAAAACAAACCCTTGAAACTGTTGTAAAAACTGATCTATAAAAAGCTAAAAAAACTCAGATCAAAAGAGGGACTAGAGAGAGATTTCAGTTACAAATACATTTAGTTTTATAACAATTATAAATCCTTTGGGGAATTCTAATTGATGTAAAACTTTACTTTTAGAGACTAGCACATGCTTAAGTATATTTAGGAGACTGAAAAACTTAACACTTTTTAAAGGAGTTTGGGAGCCTCAACAATTTTACAGATATTTTAAATAAGACAGTTTTATTCTGTGACTCTTCAGTGGCAGCAGTTTAGAATGATTTGCCATATTTAACTTTCCAGAGATCTGTTGGGAAAAACAATTCCAGAAGGTATAAAGAATACTAATGTTTGAAAGAGGTTAATCCTGTGCTTGATGAGAGTATGAGTTCCAATTTTTATTTAAGACTATTTATACAATTTCAAAACTCGTATTACTTTAGAGACAGTCTTTTAAGAATGATTTAATAATGTCATATGTACAACTACGTATAAGTGGGGCAGTGTTACTGATACTGAAGGAAAAATGTAATGTACTACTACTGAATATGTCTAACAGATTAAGGTTTTAATTCTTTAAGTTTTGCATAGCATATGTACCCTCTTCTAATGGTTTTGTGAGTTATCTATTTCTGTGGAGATTACACCACCAGTAGAAACAACTTGTTAAAAAGTCCAGCTGAATTTTTAAAATAAAAAAAAAAGAAAAACCAACCCAACCATTCTGGACTGCTTTATTTCCAAACAACAACAAAAACTCACACAGTAGTTCTGAGATGCTGTAATAAGACAAGTCTACAATGAAACATCACTTACACTAGAACTTCACTAACAGAACTGAATCATATTAATGGGCTGGGTGCAGTTTAACATGCTCTAAATAGGAAATAAGATCAGAATCAGCACTGCCACAAGACCTTCTTAAAGGAGAGGAAAGAGAACTTATCCGTGCTAATTTCTCCACTGCCTATATGCGGAGTTGTGGCTATATGATCTCTTCTCATCTTATTTTCTATTCCTAGTGTATATTTTAATTTATCAAGTGCAAATAAGCCATGGGATCATCAACAACAACGACGACGAATCCAAAATATCAACAAGAACAAAAGAAACCACAAAGAGGAAATGTTAATGCTTCACAAGTCAGAGAGGGACAAAGCTTGATGAACCAATTAAAAGCAAGCTTTTGGTGAATATACAGTACCGTATGAGGGCACTAAGTCTCTGGTATCAATGTCTCCACATATCAACACCTGGCTTCCTAAATGAAGAGTAAAATTATAAAGCTTTCACTTCAATATTTATTACCTCCCTTTGTCTATTTGCTCTAGTACCTGAGTGCTTACTTACTGTGGTCTATATAAAACGTTCTTCCATCCAAATGTATTCTTTCCTCCCAACCAGGCTGGAATTGGGAAAGAGAAAGAAGAGAGAAAACAAGTGAAACACTACTACTCTCACACAGCATGAAGCAATACATTATCCCTACCTCCTTGTCCAATATTGTCTGATAGATACTTGAGAGGTAGAAAACAGAAAATGATCACAGACACATTATGTCAAGGCCAAAAATCTATGAAGACTCAAAGAACTGGCTATTTATACGGATAAATGTATCCAATACAGGAAATATTTTTTCAAAGCTTGCAAGTGTGAACTTCTTGCATCAGGGTTTATGCCCATTTCCTGCTATGAGGAAATGATCACCAAGGCCAGGCTGGATGAGGCTTTGAGCAACTTGGTCCCTGACTGTGGTAGGGCGCTTGGAACTCTGTGATTTTTAAGGTCCCTTCCAACCCAAACCACTATGGACGTTTGAGAGTTTCTGCTTCTACTTCTGAAAACACATGCAGGTTATTTACTGTCAATATGTAAGCCAAGATCTCATTACACAAGAATGTCTAACCTAGTCCTCAGTTCTCCTTTTTATCCATTCCCTTTTCTCATCCTCCAAATCAGGGTAGTATAGAAAGGAGAATAAATGCCACACTGTTAGTCTATGCAATGCTGTCCAGTCTGGCACTCATTCCACTTGTATGCTCTACATCAGCTTCAGACTTCTAGAAAATAGAAATGAGAAATGATTTCATCTTTTTTTGAGAAACCCTTGTTAAATTCTGTAGTCATTCTTACCTCACTCAAAAATGGATTAACTGACTTGAAATCTGTTACTAATCAGGTATTTCCAGTGATACATCAGGCTACACAGATTTCACTGTGTGTTCTACTTCTTGCAATTAACAGAATAAGTTGTAAATTGGCCCTTCAGCTGCTCCTGTGTAGTGCCCTCAAAGATTAGTGCATGCTCAATGTCTCTGCAGAATTGCAAAAGAACAGCTGTATCCACAGCTGTTTCCTTAAAGACAAATGGTGTTACTGCTGTGTTTTAACCTGGAAATGCATCATAATAAATATGTTCAACTACGCCCAGTTTCCATCTAATTGGGGATTCAAAACACTGGGCCTGACAAGTGGCCTAGCTTTATTTACGTACCACGCAAAAGTTTTGCTAATCAAGCCAACCTCATGAAGTTCAACAAAGCCCAGTGCAAGGTCTTGCACGTGGGTCAAGGCAATGCCAAGGACAAATACAGGCTGGGCGGAGAGTGGATTGAGAGCAGCTCTGAGGAGAAGGACTTGGGGGTGTTGGTGGATGAAAAACTGAACATGAGCCAGCAATGGGTGCTTGCAGCCCAGAAGGCCAACCATATCTTGGGCTGCATCAAAATAAGCGTGACCAGCAGGTTGAGGGAGGTGATTCTCCCCCTCTGCTCTGCTCTGCTCTTGTGAGGCCCCCCCTGGAGTACTGTGTCTAGGTCTGGGCCCCCCAACACAAGAAGGATGTTGAGCTGTTGAAGCAGGCCCAGACCAGGTCATGAAGATGGTCAGAGGGTTGGAACACCTCCCCTGCGAGGACAGGTTGAGAGAGTTGGTGTTGTTCGGCCTGGAGAAGATAAGGCTCCAGGGAGACCTTATAGCAGCTTCCACTGCTGAAAGAGGGCTACAGGAGAGATAGGGGGGACTTTAAAAGGGCTTTTAGTGACAGGACAAGGGGTAATGGATTTAAATTGGAAAGGGGCAGATTTAGACTAGACATTAGGTAGAAATTCTTTACTGTGAGGGTGGTGAGACACTGGAACAGGTTGCCCAGAGAAGCTGTGGATGCCCCATCCCTGGAGGGGTTCAAGGCCAGGCTGGATGAGGCTTTGGGCAACCTGGGCTAGTGGGAGGTGTCCCTGCCCACGGCAGGGGGGTGGAACTCGATGACCTTTAAAGGTCCCTTCTAACCCAAACCATGCTGTGATTGTAAGACAAGGACAGCCAGGATGTTTTAGAGGAGGATGTCTGACCAGAGGTGGTAACAGAGGTTATCGCCCCTCACCAAAGGCAGCGTTTGTCACCCCCTTGCCCAAAAGCAGCAACTCATTGCCATTCGCTGGCAGAATGGTTCATCTAAGTAAACTGTAAGCCAGCTCAGTGAAAATGAGTAGGATTAAAGACTTGTTACTCCAACTGTTTAAAATAATTCAGCCTGCCATGTCCTGTAAGGTGGGACAGCAGCCTTAGTACCTTAGAAAAAGCATAAGGTCTCATAGACTAGCCTCTGACATTAAGGATGCAGTTTTTTAAAGCCAAAGCAAAACTCTGTATTTGACATGGCTGTAAATCAGTATTATACTTTGGTTAGACGTGTGATAAAAGTTCTGATGTTAAAATTATCATTTTGGTAATTTTCTCTGCAGAATATGGAAGTTGCATTGAAAAATCAAAATTTATTTTGATTTCTGAATGCAAATATATACTGGTGCATGAACAGAGCTCGCTTTGAACAATCTGCTCGAGCGACAGCTAATTATCTAAAAGCTCATATTCAGAGATTAAACCAAGGTAAGTTTCTTCCAAGCTCAAAGCTTCAGCTAAGCAAAGAAACATGCAATTATTTCAGAAATACTAGAGGTTGGCTTCAAAGAGCCTGATTCACAGATCACAATAAAGCTTTTCAATATCTTCAGAAAAGTGATGATAGCATCATGTGTGTCCCATACAATAATGGACCAGATCACATGAGCTAGCAGGTATATATTGCAATACATACACATCATCACTTACAGGAAGAGGGCCCAAATCATTAGGGTTCAAAGACGCTTTTGATCTCAAATGCACTGGAAATTTCAGTCGTGGATCCTCCTGTAATAGAAATATAGAACTGTCAATCTAACAAATCAAGTTATATCTACATCCTAAGTCAAACACAGAATTATCTGGAAAAGAACTCTTTCTACATTACAGATATTCTTTTATTCTTTTTCTTTTTTTGAGAATAAAGCATATAAACCAAAACTATAAAAGTGATAGAACATTTAGTATTTGGATGTGTCATATGCTTCATTGAGATTCATATATTGAAATGATTTTTGAAATGTTAAGAGTTAGTTAGGGTGATGTAAGACTTTGACTCCATTTTGTGTGCAGCCCTATTCTCAGGAATGCATGCACTCCCGTAAGTGGGACACAGATACACATTTCTGGCTCTTAAAAACACAAGAGAAATAAGCCATCCTACCACAAAAAGGCTCGAAAAGGAAGCAAAGTAGCCTAACAAACCTTATGATGCCTAACAAACTACAGCGCAACTCCTATTTCAGTGGTGATGTGAAACACTGTGTCGTCTTTGATATTTTTTCCTAGTATCATTTTATTTCTTCAATTTCTTGACAAAAATTGCAGAATTATTGAAAAATAGACCCTCATAACATAAAACACACAATAAAACAAATTCTGTTAACTGAAGACAAGGAGTATACATGATATTAATAAAAAGAGCTAGTGACAGTGAAATATAATACAGTTACGGACAGTCTCAAACTAAACCCCAAATTAAAACCCCAGTTTAGGCAATTTAAAGGATAGTACTCATATGCAATGATTTGTCAAGTCTAAAAATCTCAAACACAAAATGCAAAATGCTACTGCATGGTATAAAATATGCAAAAGCACCAAAATCTAAGAGGATATGGACAAATAAGTTCCTCTCTCTGAGTGCAGCAATGGCAAGACTACAGCCACGTAATGAAAAGCTCCTCGAAGGGTATTGCTGCTGTACGTGACGGCACAGAGGACTCGGTGAGATGCCGACATCAGTGTTATGAGAAGTCAGGATGACAGATCCCCCCCTTAGAGCCAAGACAAGTATCACAATAAAATGGGCGGCATAAAGGCAAGAAAACAAAGACAGAAACATTTAGAAGATAGCAACTGATCTAGAATGTCTCTTACCCATGTAGTCGTTTTAGTATTATGATCGATGAAGAAGGGCCGGCCATTGGGTGCTATTCGCATCTCCCAGCCAGGAGGAAGGAAGCTTTGTGCAACTTTGTGTTGTGGTTTAGGGGAGTTGTAAGGTGAGGGCTGCGGGGACTGGGGGTTGGAAAGGGTGTCCTTCACTGCTCTGCGCACCGGGGAGTCCTTCATGCCCTGAAGAAAATGAAAGATATTAAGATTCGTTAATAAAATTTGGTATCACAGCAACTAAGTTTTTCATTCCAAGTGTAATTAATACTAGAATTAAGTGCTGCGACTGATCTCCTAGAGCTCAGCTAAAGTCAGCTTCTTATACCAAGCTTTTTGCTGCGAAGGATGCAGCTTTTTATCACTTCCCTCTGCAATGACTGCAGTATTTACATTTGATTAGATATCTTTTACTGCAGCTGCCCTGTACGTGTCAATAGTTCATTTTATTGAAGGAAAAAAAAGAAAAGCTTTGCTTTGCACTTCACGGTGCAATATATTTCACTTGACAACAAGAGAGTATCCTGTGATTACAGTGTTCAAAAGCAGCATTTAAAAATAGCTTGCATTAAATAAAAGCTTTCCATATGTCTTGTACACAAAAAAGTTTAACATTTTACAATAAAATAACCGAACAAATCTGAAAAGTTAAACTCATTTTTCTTCTTGTGGTTGTGCGCTTGAAGATTTTAGTATCAGTAAGTCTACTCCTTAAAAAAAAAAATAAATTCAGAGACGGGTGTAAGTTTGTGCTCTTCAGCACCCTTGTTGTTTCTGAGAATTGAACAAACCAATGACCAACTGATTAGCTGAAGACTCTGAAGTGACGAGAATATGGGGTTTGTAGCTATGGAATGGGTTATTGCCCTTAAAACCTTGCTTATCACCCTGAGAAATTCAAGTTTAAGATGCTTAGTCAGCGATTTCCAACAACACAACTGTTTAAAACGACAGCAAGCAGAAGAGCACCCTTAATGTTTTAGTTTAAGATATTCAGAATATTTTAATTTAAAGTGATCTTGACGAGTAACAGCGCTTCTCACCTCGAGTGGAGCAGATAAAGTTACTGTGGGTGAACTGAGGCTCCGAGGCCGGCGTATCTGGGGTTCACTTAAGTGGTTGCTGCTGTTTGCTGCTGACCCAACCATGCCATCTTCCGCAAGCTACGGCAGAAGCAAAAGCAAGTTATCAAGTTGTCAGCAACACAGTTCATCCAGAGTTAGGACACTTCAAAAATTATGTAATTCTTTACCTCCCTGTAAATTCCTTGCACTGTAGCAACCAACTTAACATCTACCTTAATACAGTTCAAAGAACTAGCAAAGAAATCCCAATAATTGCAATTTTTTATAAATACTCCGAGTTGTCCTGACAAAGCCTAGGATTTTTTTTTTCAGTTTCAGAGTTCTGAAGAGCTGCTTCAACTGACATTATGCTCAATACATGCCAAGTATTTGCTATTGAAATGAAGCATTATACCAGGGCTTCATACCTGCATAATGGGCCGTGTCCACGTTGTGGTTCGGTTGTTATGATTGACATAATACGTTCGGCCCTTTGCATCCTTCCTTTCTTCCCAGCCTGAAGGTAAGCCTGGCGTCGTATGTACATAGGCCACTGAAGGCTGCTCAAGCAAGAAATTACTGTATTGTTATTTTATAATAGTTCAAAAAATATTTCATAAGTCTATTTAAAAAAACTTAAAACAGTCTTAAACAGAACAAACATCTAGAAAGATATGATTTCTGATTTCATTTAATATAAGCTCTTCTTCATGTACCTTTGAGTCAAATCTTTTTTTTCTCACAATGGAACCTTCAATTTACTTTGCACGGATCAGGTATCTTGTTCAGAAAGCACCTAAGCTTACGTGCCCTCTGGCTTCTTAATTTGTGGATTCCACGTGACAAAAAGGAACTTTGTGTTTTAATGATCTTCCCTCAAAAAGGTGGATGTTTTTCCTTTTATTACCATGGATACGTAAGAACGGAAGTTAACTGTGCAGTGGAGTCAAGCTTTCCAAGGCAGGAATACCTCGTGGATTTAAATCCCCTCACACGCAGGAGGGCACAGAACTCGGTGCTTGTTGCTCTTTAGTAACTCAACTAAGCCAGTTGTGAGAAGGGGCATCACCACTCCTGAAGATGCCCCAGCGTTGCATTTCTGTGGGGTCCACCCCGTGCCTCCATGCGAGGCGTGCTCCCAGCACGCCTGCAGAATCCGGGACTCAGGCTGATGAATGGCTAATTGTGGGTCCCAGTCCCCTGAGGGGATTTGTAGGGATTCTGAAAGCAAACCTGAAGTGACCTTGAAACTTCTACTACTGACAGAGGGTATGATTACAAACTTTAGATCCCTAAAGCACAAAGAGAAGGGCAAACTTTGAAGAGAATGCTTTTGCATGACTCCTGTTGAAGTCCCAAGTCTGCTGCAGATTTGGGTTTCTGAGTACAAAGACATGCTGAATGATACGTAAAATATCTACGATATAGCTGTATTAAGATGATCTGCCAACAAAATATCTTCTTTACATTCCAGTTCAAGTTGAGCAGCTTTTGCAAGCACGCAAAAAACCTGCTATTTGCACGAACGAAATACAAGTATGCTCCTCTGATTTGAAAATTAAAAAAACAGTAAACACAGCAAATACAAATAGGAAACATACCAAATTTCAATTATCTTTCTTTCTCTAGGAGCTCATATACTCATAAAAGGTATTTCTAATAGTTACTGTAAAATTATCTCTTTGCAATAACTTGCTTCAGACTGACATTTAAGCGGGTTAAAAAAGAACGGGAAGTTTTTGACAAAGTCCAATAGAAATTAAAACCACTTTCCTTGTATTACACTTTTTGAATTTTATTAGATGATCTAAGAAAAATATTTAGCCTTGAGCTGCTGAACAACTACTGGAAAATGAAAACTGGCGTTATATTAGACCAATAAGAGTTATGTGATATATCACTGTACCTCCACGGTTCTCAAATTAAGATCAGAGTTAAGAATGAAAATGAATTAGTCTAATGGAGAGTAAGGGAAGACAGAAGCAGCTAGAAACACAGCTACATATATGCTGATTTGATGTCTCTAATCCCTGATTCTTTCAATATCAGCTTTTTAAGAATAAGGTATTGTATCTTTCATTTTTAGGGTTTCTTGTTGTACAGGACCTAGATCTATCCGTATTTTATTTAGAGAGAGTGCTTGATAAAGAGGATTATTACCGTTGGCTCCTCACCACCTGTGACAGTTGAAGAACGAGCTCTCCTAGATGGACCGCTCTGCTGTTAAATGATAATTAATGTTACAGATAAGTATATTTAGGGATGAAGGTCAGAGACTACTGTCACTTCTTTAAGGAGTAAGGAATGTCAGACACGCAAATTTATTAAGAGAGCAATTAGATGGAAATAATGTTTAAGATAATAGCAAAAAAATTTGAGTCATCAATCACTGATAACCAAGTCAGAATGTCACATAAAAGCTACCAAGGGAAGGGATTTCAAGAGTTCTTGTCCAATTCTATATGTTCAGTACTGCCAATAATAATATTTACTCTAAATGTAACATGATCTTTTTTTTTCCTTCCCCCCCAAACAAATTTTGCATGTTCTGCCCATAAACATGGTATTTAAAAACAAAATGGATACACAAATTTCCTATTTGTAGGTTCATATGTAACATATCTCTAATTAAAATTTAGGAAAAAAAATCCCTGAAGAAAGAAGTAATTTTTTAAAATATTAAACTGTTTTGAAAATCTGATCCGTTTTATTCAAAAGCATATCTTGCACAACCCCATTTGAAGTAGGCTTTCTTCAGCCAACCACCTTTGTAATCCTCATACTTGGATTGTAGGACACAATACGTACCACTTCCTATCAATTAGATCAAAGATGTGCATGGTTGTGATGTGAAAGAGAGTATTTTTTTAAAAAACACCTTTGCATCCTTTTCCTGGTTGAAGAATTGACTTAAATAAAATTGCAGAAGCAGCTGCTTACGTACATCACTCAGGTTAAAAAAACTGCAAAGGATGCAATTCGATTTGTTTCTAATGTACAAGGACTATCACAAAAAGGCTCCTTTTAACTACAATGAGGTAAAACAACAATCTTTTAAAATGTTATACAGATTTATATATTCCCAATAGAATATATTTCTAGGACACAAAAATGTACCTGACAGGAGAGTCCTGTGGCTGCTCCAGTTCCAAGTGTAGCTGGAGCTACTGCCCTCTCCTGCGCCAGCTGGAAACACCCCGTGGAGGATTCTCCCTCTCTGCTGACTATAACCTAGAGTTCAGTGAACTCAGTTTCTCTGTTAGATAACTAAAGTGAGTGTGACTATGCCCTCAGGCTCAAAATGATTTTTTCTTTCATGAATGTCCTCATTTTAGTTGCTAACTACGACGGTATGAATTTGTAATCCATTACTATTTGGGACAGTTCATCTGCCCATACTGGTTACTGATCTGTATCTGACTAGAACTGACCCCAGAAAATATATCATTTGGAATCAGAGCATGTTCAAACAAAAAGAAATAAAGAAATAGCTTTGGTTTACCAAGGATAACTGAGACTGTTCAGCAACCGTGTCTGTTACACTGCAAGATCTTAATCTTGAAGAAGGATCTCTTTGCTGGAAGAAAAGAAAGAAAAATGTCTCTAAGTTAAGGCATCATAAAACATGGCAGTAGCTTCAGTAATTTAACTTTTCTCCCGTTTAATCTAAACCCTTAGAAATAATATTTACGTTGCAGTGTCTAGTTTGAGTATTTCTACAGAAATGTGGTAAGGAATGAAAAAACTAAATTCTCAGCATTCCATCCTGGACTGTTTCAGATTAACTGAGAAAAGAAAGTACTTGGATACATGTCTTGTACTCATCTTCAGCATCCAAGTTACCATGTTTTACTGACCTGATCTCAAAGAGGAGGACAGGCTGTCTCATTTGGGAAAACACACAGGAAAATGAACAGCTGTGGAATCAGCAGGGAAGGGGAAGATTAACTAAAGACATAATGGGACATGAAAATGCCATGGAACTTTTAAAAAACTATTTTCAAGTATCTTTGGAAAATGCTTTAGAGAACCTGGAGGGAGCATAAGTGGTGTAAGAAAAATGTAAAAACCTCTGGCTGAATACTGGCAATGGAATCCTTGGAAAATCAACAGGCTAGGTATTAATGGGACAAGTGTGAAAGCACTAACGAAGAAGCAAATGACCCAGGCTGTTTATAACCACATGGGCACCCCTGTGTACCACTGAAAGACAAGGCAACACCACGAAGCAAACTGTTTGAGAGGCATCCCAGAAACCCCAACTCTTACTTGAAAATGTCAGTCCTAAGAGCACATTCTGTTAGAAGACCAATGGTTAAAAAAATACAGAAAAAAAAGATGTAATTACACATCGCTTCCATGTTATGCTAAAGATTAACGTGAAAGGATTTGTCCAACAAACGTACTGACCAGCGAGTCCCAAGTGTTTTCTGGCGTTACACAGATACACGAGGAGAGGAACAGAACACTTGAACACACATACAATCACTCCTCAGCTATCCGCTGGCAGTTTGGCTGTGCTGGAGATCAGCTAGGTATGGGTGTAGAGACATCGAACCTGTCTCTGTGTCAAACAGCCAAAGCTCAGGCTGGATATACTAGTGTATGCACCTTGCTGGGGAAATGCAACCAGTTTCGGCCTGCAACCTGCAGATCCCAGCCAGCTTTCTGGAAAGCCCGTTGAGAGCTGGTGGGTTTGGGAAAACCCCTGGATCCAGGCATCCTCTGTGCAAAGTCATGAAACTCATCTCGTGGGCCTTCGGGAATCTGGATCAAGAGGAAATGTCACACAGACATACACGAGCCCAGGGATTACAGCTTGTGTTCAGCTGAAAGCGCCCAACTTTTCCTGCCTACCTGGCTCAACCCAAACGAAGTTGGTGGATGCCTCTGTGCTGGGCTTGCCGACCTCCAGATGGGGAGGATTTATCAGCCCAGGGTAAGCACCGTTCATCCACGTGGACCAGCTCCGACCGAAGGGCTGGATGTTATCACTTAGTGGCTCATAAAAGAGCTGGTTTGATAGGAATATAATTACTGAATTACTGTAATTAAGATCATAACTTTGCTGCTATACCATTTATTTACTGTTTTTAGTGTAAAAAAAAATGTAGGCCCTGATCTTGCCACTGAAACTATTTGATTAACCTCCTGCCCTCCAAGTGAAGCTCTACTAAAATCTGCAGTTATCTATGAAAGCACAAGGGGTTCTTTACACAGATGGTTAGCCATCAGAGCTATAATTTGCTAACCTCTAGATAACATACAAATCATTACAAGACACCTATGGCATAGCCTCTTTGTGAAAAACTTGCACCTAATCAAGATTTAATCAAAACAAGAGCAAATATCATTTCCTAGCTCTTGAATTTCAAAGGTATCTTGATGGCATATACCAAGAAAAAAAAAAAAGAATAAATCACAGCATGATGTTCTATTTAATACTTAGAATTGTTTTCCTAATCAAAGAGACATAAGACATTCCACCACTTGCATGTGTATTATTTTTTGTGCTATCATCAGTCTGACAAACTAATGGATAACGCAAAGAGAACATTTTTTTAGTTTTACCTCAAGTAAACTCTTGAGGTAAGAGACAATTTTTTTCCAGACTAGCCATTTACAAACTTGTGGAAGATTTCACCAGAACTACCTACTTTCATTCTAATCCTTTGTTAGTCTTATACAGTTGAGCCAGTAAATTATGAGGAGTTTATAAAATCCTAATATAAGAAAGCAAATGCTTTCATATAAACATGTGCAGTTAAAATACTTAAGAAAAATGATCATGTAGTAAAATGGATGATGACTGAAAGAGCATTAGTAGTTTTTCCTCTTGTCTTCGGAAATTCTTAGCTGGATACTCTCTAGTATCACATATCTCATTTCACTAAAGGTAGAACAGTAGCAGAAGAAAATATTAAAACTAAGCTGAGGAATTCTGCTGTTCAAGGCAGTTTGCTCCATGGTGAAATGATGATACATTTTTTTGGGAAGAGAATTTGAACTGTATGCTCAGGTTCTCCCAAGATGAGTAATTACTACCCATCCACGTCAACGACTCAGATTAGGTCAAACTAACAGAAGATTCCCGTAACAGAGCTTTATACAGAAAGAGCAGCACGCCACGTACAATCAAAGAACTGAGTTGTTCCCCATTGGAGTCAGGAGTGACCTGAAGTCTTCTGCTCAGTTCCTCGGAAAGCTCCTGAGGACTGGTACGGGATACTGGAGATGCAGGAGGAGGTGGCAATGACAAGCTTAAGGAATCTCCACTTGCACTTGCCTCCTCTGAAATGGTTTCCCAGGGCTAACAAAAGAGAAGAAACTCCGTTAAGGATTTCTAAAGACAGACCAAGTCTTCCTCCCCTTTGCCTTCTACGTGACCACCTCATTGCGACAAACACAGGTGCAATTATCGGCCTTAATATTTAAGACAATAAACTAATCCCTAGAACACACAAATTAACATTCTACACAGCGTGAAGTAGTCACAGGGAAAAATGGCTTTCATGTTGACCTTAAAACGTTCTTCGCGCTGACGACACAATGCTTTATGATTCAACACAGAAAATGATGCAATGAAAAGATGCATAAAAAAGAATGTATGTTAAATAAATTGTTTGAAATTGTGTTCAAAATGTAACTAATTCTGCACTCTTGCTAAAAACTTGTAAGAAATAACTGTCAATTTTAATTTAGAAGAAAATGCATAATAGAAACTACTCATTAGTACCTGCAAAACAAATGTTAACAGGTGACGAGTGCAAAAATAGTTTCAGGAATCTATTTGTTGCTCTAAATAACATTTAGTGAACCAAAATGAGCTTTCACTAAGAATTCAGTCTGTGATTCACATAATAAAATATTCTTTAAAATTTAACAGGATTAGAGCTTTGCACAAGCCCTCATAGGCCTACAAATATCTACCAAATTTAATTTATTTAGTCTAGCTCTATATTAAACAAACACTCACCCTGATTAAGGAGAGTATAGGTCTGCTTAGGATTTTTATTGTGTCACTGGATTTTATGTAGGCCATTTCCATAAACACCACGTAAAAGCATTACTATATATGTTGTATAGTAATTAGCTTACAAACAAGAAACACATCAGCTTCAAGTTCAGCCAACTTCTTAAACCCATGACCTTTACATACCTCAGGAATGTCTCCACTTTCCATAGGCTCTGGTTCCAAATCCTCACTAATGTGTCTCCGAGAGCGGAACCGCCTATGGGCTGCTTCTTGGTTTATCTGTCTGATATTGTTATCGGAATCAGATCCCACATCACTGGGCAGTGAGGAAATGAAAGCATGGGAAGGAGAAAAGAACAAGAAAATCATGAATGTTAAACTAAACCATGCACTTTGTCCATTGCTTTCAAAACCTCCTTAATGCTTTTGATTATAAAAACCATTACTCTTGCATATGTCAGGCTTCATAAATAGGAGACTGTTTCATCCCTCAATCCAAAGCAAATAAAACAGGAAGTACTTCACAAATGTCAAGTAACACTGGAAATTAACGTTCTCTATACATCAAAGTTGGCTGAACAGAAATGGAAGTCCACACTCAAATATACTAACCCATCATTACTCATCCTCTCCTGGGATGACCGAAAGAACTCCTGACACAGAGATTTTACCGCTGCCCCTGTCTTCATGTCAACAATTGTGTTCCTTTCGGAAGCTGCTGTGCCATGGATGACTTTTTGAACTGTCTGGAACCAGTAGCTTGGCTCCCACCAGCAGTGGTGGAAATGGAAAACACCCCAGTTCCCTAGACAGAGATCTGCCTGGCTTGTGGGACTTCTCAGCATGCAGAGCCAGATAGAAATTTGCATGACAGTACCCAAGGGGCAGATATTGTTAGAAGGTAGTATTGTACTTGAGCCTCTCCTTCAGGATAAGGGACTAATCAGATAAATGCAGATCAATTATAGATAAAAGCATCAGACAAGAAGAACAAATGGTGCCTTAAAGGACAACACATATTTGCATAATTCAGCTATGACTATGAATATTCAAGAACGAATAACCATTACTGTTGTAATAAATAAATTAAAAATGGTTATGTTTGCTGGAAAAAAGTCACTACCCTTATTGATGATTTTGCGCACATCCACAAAACCTTGCACTACGTTGCCACTTACATTAAACTTGGTCGATGCCACTGAGTTGTCCTGTTGTTGTGGTTGACATAGTAAGTCCGCCCCAGGTTGTCCACTTTTTCTTCCCATCCAGGAGGCAGCGGAGGAGGTGGTAACTCCTCCTGACGTTGAGATGCGGAGTCACTGGAATCAACCACATCCCATCCATGCTTATGAATCAAGAAAAAAAAATTAAGAATTTTTAAGTGTAAGTTAAAGAGAAGTTATTTAATTGTTGCTTCTGTTAGCGTATAGGTGCAGATTCTGAAAATTTTCCAGGGAAGTTCAAAGTTACTTAAATGTAAAGCACACAGAAAGAGATAAACTCAGTGTTTACAGCATGCACCTCATTTCAATGCCAAAAACCCTAAAATCCCATCACACTCTATGACTGAAAGCATCGTTAAGCCTTACCTCAGAGTCATCCCTTTGATCACTGTTTTCCTCCTCTTGGCCACCATTTTTAGGCATGTAAGCCATCTTCAGTCTCAAGAAGCCCTTTACGCGAGATTTGTGGCTAGAAGACAAGGAGGTACATTCCATTCAACAACCCTTAAATAGTTGCAAATAACAAACATTGAAGTAAGAAATGTTTTCAAATACGAAGGTCCTCCCCCTCACCTTCTTGGTCTGAGAAGGAAATCTTTAAATGTGTACGGCCTTTCCATGGTCGGGTCTTCAGTCTGTAAATATTTAAGAAAATGGCAAATTAAAGGGGTTGCCCACAAGTACAGACACACATAAAGAACACTCACATCGCAGGTGCAGCAGACGTGCTAAACTTGCCACCTCGTCCTCAAGAACTTCCACCGTTGCCAATACAAACCCCCCCTCCAAGTTCATGAAGTTAGTATGATGAACATGTGCAATGTTTGAAAAATATTAACTGCATCCAGTTACCTCCTAAATTCAGTTCTTTCATCAGTGATTGAACTCAGCTTTGAAGCATGGAGTAAAGTAGAACATTAATACACAAAGACAGAAGAAACGCTTTTCTGGCACAAACTTTCTGCAAAGTTCATTTGCCACTTGTGTCTACCAAGTAAAAGAAAAGAAAGACCATATCCTGAAAAACTAAAACTGAAGCAAATCTACCCATGAAATCAGTAATTCCTTTTTCCTCATCTTTGAAAATGGCTTTGTCTGAGGCTTTTGCTGTGTGAGATGGCAGCACAACTGTAATCTACCCAGCATCTACATAGCATCTCCCTAGTGACAAAGTCTGGCAGCGAAAGCTTCAGTGCACTGGAGTCAGTAACCATTCTGCCTCTGTCTTTGCTGCACTACAATGACATTTAGACAGCGTTCACGAGGCTCTGAATATTGAGCACCTTTCTGTGGACAGGTTCGATGCACAATCTATAAAGGCTGAAGCTGGAATTTCACATCAGAGCTGATGGACAGCCAGTGCTATGTCAATTCTGTGCTCACAGAATTAAAGGAGGATAACCCCACCCTTGATTATACAGGAAATAGAAATTCCACTTAATTTTGGCTGGAATTTTGCTTGCTGTGTTAAGATCCTGTCATGCCGGTTGAGCAGTTACTCTGGTTTCCATCTGTGGCTATTGGCTTTCCAAGGTTTGCAGTAATATAAAAATGTACTATCCACTCTCCCAGACAGAACTGCTATCCCGTAACCTTAACAGGATATTATTTAGACAGAAAATCAGGCAGATTAATAGCACCCCCAAAATCTGGGTTTTTTTCAACGTTTTAACAAAAGTTCTGGAGGCAATGGAGAATACAACTGGGAGAATACAACTGTTTCAACTGTAAGGGAAAATCATGAAAAGGAAGAAGCTGGAAGATTACCAGGATAAAACCCACCAAGGGTAAATTGAGAAACAACCGGTCTGTTGGCCACATGTCATCTGACAATGGACTCAGACCAGAAAAGGATTTCCAGAAAGAATCAGGATGAGAAGTGAATCCTGGGTGGTGAAAAATTTAACAGATACCAGAGAACAACCATCTTCCTTTTTCCTGCAAAGGGAACACTTCTCCCAATTCCTGGGCACAGTGGTGCTTTCTTGTCCGTAGAATTTTCCTTTAAGCCTCTAACGCTATGTTGGGAATGCTTGCTTAAGAAAATTTAACTGGCCTACTTATGGAAATAAATTCACTGTAACATCAGGGTTTTCACATCTGGTGATGACAAGAAGAGCACAATGAGACAAAAGCACTGCTTACTGGCAGGTGACTAAGTGGCACATCCACTTGACCCAGGAAGTCGTCTCTAGTCTGTCGAAGAGAAGAAAGGCAGAACAAGGTCATCTTTATATCAGAAAAGCAAAAAATGATCAACAGCAGTCCAATCAAAATGAAGCAAATATAAAGATGGTTGAGTACCATTATTTTAGCAATTACTGTTGCCCGTTATCTGTCGTTATAATTTATCTACTTCAGCATTTTCCGTGACAGGCCACAATGGGTCCTTAGTCTGGTGTTGATGTTAATTACTGACAAAATTCTGCCTCTTCTGACAACCTGGGCATCATTCAAAGTACAAAGTAATAATCTACGCTTTCCATGAATTAGTCTCCACACACATTAAAAAGCAGAGTGAAATTGTTCACCATGTAACTGAAATATTCATGTGACTACTTTTTGACATTACTTCTTCTTTCTGAAGGAAAACCTCACATGCACATCTGACGGGGAAGGGAGGGGAAACCAAGATCCCAACCATCAAGATACAACTGCATGAATCATAAACATGTTTCCCTCCAATAAAAATTAGTTTTATCACTTGACCTTATTCATTAGTAAGAATGAATTTTCAAAATAAAGCATACTGCATCCTTCAAAAATGAATCATCTGTCAGGGAAAACAATTTCTCCCTGATACTGTTTATGATACCAGATATCAGCCCCAGTGATTCCCAAAGAACCTGCCGCTTATTTATAACCACGCTATGCGCAGAATTCCAGGAAGTGCATACTGGGGCTCCAAAGCCAAGTTTACATAGTTCTCATAGCAGAGCATTAAGTTTAATATTAAAATTCATATTTTATAGGATAATGTCATCAGAATTCTGTTTCTGCTACAACGCTATTATTAAGTCCCCTGATCTCCAAAGCATGGACACATGCTGCATGCCCATGCAACACCACAAAAAGAATATCTCAACCATGGAGCCTGTACTTTTTCCAAATTTCAATAAAAACAGCTAACAAGATTTTTCATTACAGAATTTTGACTAGTACTCTTGTTCCTAGCAAATGCCAAGAGGAAGTACCTTCTACCTCCTGCTTCAATACAGTTACTCCAATAACAACTACTCAGAAGAAACTACATGCCTACTTCTAGATCTGCTCATGCAGCTTTGAGTTCAAAAAACCACAACTCATGGACATGGAAAATTTTCAAGTTGTTTAGAAACAGAACCATGACTAGATATGGATGTGGGAGGAGGGTCCTTCCTCTGCACCTGAGATGGGGAGGAAACAGGAAACCCCACCATAGAATCACAGAATCATCAAATCATGAAGGCTGGAAAAGACCTCAAGAATCATCAAGTCCAACCGTCAACCCAACACCACCTAACCCACTAACCCATATCCCGAAGCACCACATCTACACGTTTGTTGAACACCTCCAGGGATGGTGACTCCACCACTGCCCTGGGCAGCCTGTTCCAATGCCTGATCACTCTTCCAGTGAAGACAATTTTTCTAATATCCAGCCTAAACCACCCCTGGCGCAACTTGAGGCCATTTCCTCTTGTCCCATCACTTGTTCCTTTAGAGAAGAGCCCAGCACCCACCTCACTGCACCCTCCTTTCAGGCAGTTGTAGAGAGTGATGAGGTCTCCTCTCAGCCTCCTCTTCTCCAGATCAAACACCCCCAGCTCCCTCAGCCGCTCCTCATCAGACCTGTGCCCCTTCCCCAGCTTCGTTGCCCTTCTCTGGACCTGCTCCAGACTCTCAATGTCCTTCTTGGGGTGAGGGGCCCAAAACTGAACACAGGATTCAAGGTGTGGCCTCACCAGTGCCCTCTACAGGGACACAATCCCTGCCCTAGTCCTGCTGGCCACAATATTGCTGATGCAGGCCAGGATGCCGTTGGCCTTCTTGGCCACCTGGGCACACTGCTGGCTCACGTTCAGCTGGCTGTCGATCAGCACCCCCAGGTCCCTCTCTGCTGGGCAGCTTTCCAGACACTCTCCCCCGAGCCAGGAGCGTTGCAGGGGGTTGTTGTGACCAAAGTGCAGGACCCGGCACTTGGCTTTGTTGAACGTCAGACAACCAGCCTCAGCCCATCGGTCCAGCCTGTCCACATCCCTCTGCAAAGCCTCCCTACCCTCAAAGAGGTCAACACACCCACTCAGTTTGGTGTCACCAGCAAACTGACTGAGGGAGCACTCCATCCCCTCATCCAGGTCATCAATAAAGATGTTAAACAGGGCAGGCCCCAAAACTGATCCCTGGGGAACACCACTGGTGTCCAGCCGCCACCTGGACTTCTCTCCATTCACCATGACTCTCTGGGCTTGGCCATCTAGCCATTTTTTTATCCAGCAAAGGGTATTCCTGTCTAAGCCACAATCTGGTTCCCGGAACCCATCCAGCAGGGAAATAAAGGGAGATGCTCCTGCTTCAATACTCAAATGAGGCAGTTCTACATTAAAAGATAGTCTGATGTTAAATGTTTCAGCTCAATCTGCGAGTTAAACCTATCACTGAATATCATTCACCTCAAAAAACCAATAATACCAAAATGCAGTACGTCAGGCAGCTGCTGAAATGGTCAGGACCAAATTTAACAACATGCAGCACAAGAACCACTCAACACAGACCCTCAAATTTCCTAGAAGTCCCAAGCAGAAAAAAATTAACCCGTTCTAGCCCAAAACTCACAAAAATACAACTGCAGGTGCACAAAGATTACACACAAGTATGCCACCCCATTGCAGGAGGGACTAAAGGCGCATCACCAGAGCTAACAGGAGGAAGCATTTGGCTATCAACTGCTCCACCCTGTGTGTATCTTCCACCGCCAGGACAGATGGCAGCAGAAGCTCAGAAAAAACAACAGTTAAAGAATGATTCACTTCTTCCTCGATGCCTTCTATTCCCTCCCATTCCACATTCCAAAAACCATGAGGAAACATCAAGGTCAACAAATGGCTTCCCCTTAGGGAAGCCTTTACATCCAAGCTGTAAAGCCAGTAAGAAAAGTCTGTAATAAAGCTACACCACCCTAAAAGCCCCTAGTCTGGTAAATAGTAAAGAATGGAAAGCATTCACCAACATCTAGGTACAAACCACGAAAAGTTAGTTGAAACTTAGGATGGAATAGGTGCACCTCAATTTTACTTGGTACCGACACAAAATGGGAATCACATTTTAAAAGGATGAATAAAGCATTTCATTGATCTTAATTTGAAACATTTAAGTTTGTTGTCTTCCAGAAGGGAAAGTGGCTGTAGCTAACAGTTAGCTTAACTATAGACCTGTTAATTATAGACCCTTAGTTACAGACCTTTCATAAGTGACAGCTAATTTTTTAACAAAGTTACAGAATAATCTCAAATTCAGAAAGACAACATTTCAAGAAGGGTTCTAGTAAGCTTCCAAGAATGAAAGATACAATAATTTGTCTGAGAAAGGTTCATAGAATAGAATCATAGACTCATTAAGGTTGGAAAAGACCTCAAGGATCATCAAGTCCAACCGTCAACCCAACACCACCCAGCCCAGTAACCCATGTCCCTAAGCACCACATCTACATGTTTCTTGAACACCTCCAGGGATGGTGACTCCACCACCTCCCTGGGCAGCCTGTTCCAATGCCTGATCACTCTTTCCGTGAATAAATTTTTCCTAATATCCAGCCTAAACCTCCCCTGGTGACACAGATAAAGCAGCTCTTCGGAGAAGGAAATCGCAAGTAAAACTGGAACACTGTGTGTGTGAGATTCTAGATAAGCACATAGCAATGAAAGTATTCCCTTACATCTTCTGATTTAAAAGTGTGTCAGGAACACCCAGCAGATAATTTCCCTGTTAAGTCTTTTATAAATACACTTTCGTACTGAATTTTCACACATGCCCTTCTGGTTTATGTTTTTGTTTTCATCTTGCATCTTCATGATGATTATTCATATATATTCCACGTAAGGTCTGTGAGCAGCCAGATGGTAAGTTAACACATTATCATTCACTTGATACGTCTTAGAGGAACTTGAAAGGCAAAAAAAATGCTGATTGACAGAAAAATACTATTAAAAAACCTCAGCACGGGGGCAGGAGCCAGAGCAGGAGGGGTGGGACAGACGTGTTGGGAATGATCACAAACGGGTTCCCACTGAATGCTCTCATCGTGTCAATGTGCTGCTGGTTGCCTTGGAGCCAGCAACACCTGCAAACCACCGGAGTGATGTCTCATCGCCATTTGCACATGAAATTGAAGCAGTGGACAGAGAGCCAGGGAAGATGCAAAAAGGAAAAAAACTGAAAGATCCCAGAGTATCTGTGCTGCTGCACACTCACACCCCCTGCGACATGGAGGTGAGTCCTGAGCAGCTGTGGTTACCAACAGTCCCGCAGAGGTTTACAGAGATGTTTGGTTCTCTAGCCAAATACCATCCACCTACGATTCCCTTGGCATTTTCAGTTGATCATGATGTTACCAGCTTCCTGACCTAAAAATCGTTGTGTACTATTTCTGTGCACTGCTTAAACAGATGCCACATTCCAACTCAGATATTGCTTGATTTCAGAGCTGGCTGACACAATCCATGGAGGAAATTTTACTGGTTTTTAAACAGTAATTTCTGCAGCTCCTTCTTAAAGCAAAACACTCAAAGTCCACACTCTTCTCAGACAACATATGCCCTGCACCGTGCTTCAGTGCACAACTGTGTGCCTAAATTATCAGGGCCTGGACTATCTAGGGCTGAAGAGATTCAGAGCTCAGCTTGTACTGAAATATTTTCTAAATAAATGAAATCTGTGTTATTTCCAAACTTTTCAAATCTGGAGGCACTGGAGGCATGAGGACGCAAGACCTTTATGCCGCAAGCAGAGCTAGATAGTAAAAATACAAGATGTTTTGTATTATAAACCCCTATCTCCTGTCCTGTGGGTGCCTATGGATCAAATCTTTATTTTCTGTTGAGCTCCTCAATTTTCTGGCACGCCTAACCCCAGGAGCTGTTGGCGCTGGGGGAGTTAGAGAGTCACCCAGTGCAGCCGCTGCGTGACGTGCCCCGTCACGTCCCCAAACACAGCTGAGGGGCTGTTATCGCTAGGGGACAGCTTTAACGCCGCAAAGAATGATCAGTATGTCACTGCAAATCATCCCCTGAAGGTGCACAAGTACACGAGGCTTTGGGGACATACAACCACGCTTCAAGCTGATGTTTTCCAAACACCACAGCTTAAGCTGGGAGAGACTGGAAAAATAAACCAACCTGGCAAAGAAAAACAGGAGAGTGTAAAGAGCTGACTACTACTGCTGAGCAAATTGGGCAGCCAAACTGCTAGAATACAACGTGCAAAATTAAGCAAGAATTAAATCAATTTTACTTGACTACTTAAGCCCTGCACTTGAGATATGAGGGACTATCCCTGCCAAGTGCCAGCAAAACTGTTCTGAGGGTTTGAAAGCCTGTCTCACTCATACACCATCAAATCTTCACAACAGAAGCACAGTAGAACTGCGCATACCAAAAAGCAAGACACCAACTGAAGACACCTCTGAACTCCTAGAGCCCTTAGGTTTATCAGCTGGTTGCTGAATGGGGAAAACACCCAACTTTACTTTTTCAGACATTTTTCTCTCTTGTTACTACCTGAACTGCGACAAAATCCTCTTCATTTCTATAAACTTAAAGGAATTCTGTCAGTTGCCAGTGCAACTTCTCCTTTCTGAAGAAAAATAATCTCATCAGGACTTCCCAGTTCCCGAGCATAACTGGAATTCCATTTTTCCATTTGATAATAATGGCAACTTATTATCCAGGCCATAAAGATTTTTACTAACCTATTCTTCATCAATAATGTTCTAACCAGTTAAAGGTTTGAATGGCCATCTCCTAAATTCCGAGCTGAAACCAAACATGGTTATCACTTTAGATTAATATAGAAGAAAACAAAAAGCCCACCACAGCCAGCTCACCGCAGCCAGCCCACCAGGTATATCAAGATACATCAGGTATATTAAGAGACTTTTAAAATTAATACATTCAAGATAGAGGCCCTTAACAAATCAAACCAGAAATAAAATATATCATGTCTAAGTTGCCATTTCGGAGATGAGGCAGTAAAACTCAAAAATTGTCACAGCTGAGTGAAAAAAGCGTATTTCCTAGCAAACACGGACAGCCATGAAAACTAGTTCCTTACTTAAATGGATTAAGCAAGCTGCAGTGCATAACCAGAAATTATTTAACTTCTAAAATATTTAAACATACTAAAAAACATTGGGCACCTATGCCAAGACTTGATGCATTCCTGAAACGTGAGTAACATCCAAAAAAACCCTGGGTGATGCCAGGGAAAAGACAGCAAGTTAAAGATTGATTCCATTCAGTATAATAAATGGCTTCCTATTTAGATCCCTATTATAATTAAATATCTGCCACACTGGAGTGCTGGAAACAGCCTTTATTTCCTCGCTCTAACGTGGGTCACAGTTACAAAAGGCTTTATCTGTGACGTCCAACAAGAGTGAATACCTGCTATTATTAGTATCACTGGATGATGAGCAGCCTCTGAAAAGATGAGAATTTGCTTTCCTTTAGATATTGAACAGACCAAGTGGGGAATAAGTAAAGGAGGAGCCTTGGCAGGAGGAGGGAGTTGATGCCTGAGGGATCCTTAAATCAGGCCTGAGGAGTGAGAGGATTTGGAAAGTAAAGAATAGGCAGAAAGTCTAGAACAAATTAAACGTCTGTGGATGGTTTCTGTCCCTTGTTCCCTAAGAACTGAAGGAGTTACTGACAAAAAAAATTTCAGAACAAAAATGAAATAATCTTACCAAGTTCCACTGTAACACTTCAAGAGCGAGGCGCAGTGAGAGGACACCACTGAAAAGCACTAGAGATGCACAATGTGACAATCCAGTAAGCACCAGTAAGTTCTAAAATATTCAAAATATCGTGCATGAGCTCATTTCACTTGCATCCCAAGAGCTGAAATCACACCAGTGACAAATTAAAATGAATGAGTGAAGCCATAAGTTTATGGCTTCTCACGAAAATTAGGATGGCAAATTGCCACACAGAAGAAGCCATCACTGGAATCGTAATGCCAACAGAGTTGCATGTTCTTTAGGACAGAAACTCATCTCTAATTGCAAAATGGAAGAGAAAAAAATGGCAAAAAATGGAACCCTTACCATGAAGTTCCTACAGCCTTTTTCATGTATTGATTTGAAGTCACTTCTACCAGCTTTTGGTTTTTTAATACCCTTCTCCATTCCTGAAGGAAATACCTGCATAATTTTCTCATGGCAAAACATGAAGTGTTCACCAGCAAGAGCTCAGCTGGACAAGCACACCTGTATTAGGGAATACACTGAACCTGTTTGTGACATTTATCTCCACCAGCTGGAGGCCAGTCAACAGTGGTACACCCTAGGCCTCGATACTGCGTCCCATAGCATTTAACATCTTAATTAGTGACCTGGATGATGGGACAGAGCGTACCCTCAGGAAGTTTGCAGATGATGCAGAACTAGGGAGGAACGGCTGACAGCCCAGGTGGTTGTGCTGTTGTTCAGAGGAACCTGGACAGGCTGGAGAAACAGGCAGAGAGGGATCTCGCAAAGTCCAACAAAGGAAAACACCAAGTCCTGACCCAGGGAGGAAGAACCCTGTTCCCCATGATAGGCCGGGGGCTGAGCGGCTGGAGAGCTGCTCTGCAGAGAAGGCCCCGGGGGTCCCGGCAGACACTGGGCTGCCCAGGGGCCAGCGACGTGCCCTCGGGACACAGATGGCCAGCAGAGCTGCTCTGGGACACAGAGGCCTCTCCAAGAACAGTTTACTTAACTGCGCTTGAAATTCTTGGGTTTTTCAAGATATGACGAATTAAACATTGAGGAAGGTATCTTAGCAATCTACTGTTATCCCCCGTTATTCTTTCCATTAATACTCTGACAGCTCTAAAAATCTTTACTGTCTTTCTAAAATTCAATATGTATTGCCACTGGTAGGAGGAAAAATTTTAGAGAAGAGGCTAACTGGGTAAAGTCAGAGAGGAAAATGAAGCCAGCTTTACAAGAGGAAGCCTGTTCCAAGGAAGAGAGGCTGGTGTCTCTCCAAAGCACAAACAGCTGCACTTTCCTACTTGGAACTTTCTCAGAGGCCCAAAAATTCTTCATTTGCTCAGACTCATATTTAGCTTTGCTTCTTGCCTGGGAATGGGCAGACCCTGGGGAGCACGCACAGAAGCATACTACAGCACTATGTATTTGTGAAGCGACACACAACCTACCCGCTTGAACAGATTTTACACCTCCGAGGATGACAGACAGAAGCCTCCAGTAACCTCATTTCTCAGACAGCTTGGTGCTCCAAGTTAGCTGCCATCAACGCAGGACCTTGCACTTGCAGCACATTAATTCTATCGTCTTCCCCACAGAAGCGCCTGCTTTATTTAAACTCACTCCTGGCATATTAGCTAACATATTTTACTTCCTTTCAGAATTATTCTCTACAAAGTACTGCCACTCACACCAGTAATTCCCAAAACTTCAGCAAATGGCCTTCTGGGAACTATTTCCGATAATATTGGTAAGCAAGTGAGGCAGACTTAGGAACCTCTGCTATGGCATACAATATTAAGCAGATTAAAAAGAGGATAATTAGCTGGCTAATTGTTCACTAATATTGCCTTGTGTTACAGACACTCTGAACAATTCAAATGATGCAGAGCTTTTATTATCTCTATTACCATTTCTTCTTTTCTCCTTTTTGCTGATCTATTTATCCTACCTTCTTCTGCAATTTCAGGTCAAATTTACTGGCTTTCTCCATATAACTTAGAGTAACTTTCAAGCAAAGAACTGTTTCAACAGTGCAAAAAGTTGTTGAAGAACAATCAAATTTGTAGTCGTCCACCACACACGTATCATTGCACTGATGTCATATTCCTTTATTACTGAATAGAATTCCTGAATCTGTTTTCCTCAGTCTATACACTACTGTACTCACTTTGCTGTAGTTTTTTCAAAAAAACACAACTCAAGGTGAAATAAAAGTCCCCAATTTTCTAAGTATTCAGTTCTATTACGTTAGGACCCATCAACATGTTTATCTTGGACTGTGATGCAGTCCTTTAGGTATGTGGCTGATGGATCATAGACTGAGGTTAAACAAAAGAGAATAGTGACAAAGAAAAAAAAGAATAGCTGTGAAAATATCAGGAGGCAGAGAAATAAGATAGCAGAGGAAGCATGCTGACATTTATTCAGATGAAATTTTCCAAAGGTACTAAGTAGGTTCTTTCACCATCTGATCCAAGTAGCACTCATGTTCAAGAACGCATTAGACTTAGCAATATTTGACGTAACTGTTTTGCTTTAATGACTTTCCTAATGCTAAGGAAAAAAACCAAAAAACACCGTAAGAATTCTCAATGCCAAGTTTATCTGACACAAGAATGTGTTGTACAAAAACCAGTAGGGTAACTGGTAATGTAATCTCTCAGGTTGAAGAATAAAAACACAGGAAAAAAAACCTTGGAAGTTTGTCTCATGTTGTGCACATTTTTCTAAAATCAGCTACCAATCTATTTGGTCTGTATCCTGAAATTCTGCATGATGAGTTGATGTTTATAGATCTAAAATTCGATTATCATCAAAAGCAGGAAGGCCAGAACTCCAGAAATGTTTGCTGCAAATGTTTGGCCAGAAATGCTAATCCCCATAAAATTCAGGAACGTAACAAAAGGCAAGGAAGAGTTCTCTCCAACTCCAAGCTCACAGAAACTCATTTGAAGGAGACTGCATTTGCTGCGGAAGGGAACACGACCCAAGGAAAACACACACATCAGCTCCATGGAGAATGGAGCTGGCGCTGCAACCCGTCGACTCCAAATTCTTGTCTCCCTCCTCTTCCCGCATCTGTTTTGGCTGCCATCCAACACAAGAAATCTAACTGATGTCACCTGCCCAGTCCAGCACTGCTCTAACTCACTGCTCAAGACAAAAACAAACCCGAAAAGCAGGCAGAGAGCTCAGCAATTTGGGGACAGGAGAGGCAGGTTCTGCAGAACCGCTGCCTGGAACCGAGCTGCGTACACTGGCCAGCGAATGTTCTCTCGCCCATCCCGTTCTTCTCTCAGACAGTGCTTTCAGAGATGTACCTTGTTGCATACCCCACATGCAGAAAGTTTCACTGCCCTCTCTAGTTTCCATATCCTCTTAGCTTTAAAATAGAGGAATGACGTAAGGCAAGATTATACTCTGTAACTCCAAATAAGTAACAAATGAGGCGTATATTGTAATAACACACATCTTTTTTCTTTTGGCTTTAAGCACCAAATTGTAGCTGCTTTTTGGATGTTTCATACTTCATGTATTACTCAAAACTTTCAGAGGGTGCTAGTACATAGCCTCACTTCAAAGAGAAGGTAATTGTTTGAAAATGGAAACATAATTTATTTCATTATGAAATTTTGATGCCCAGTATTGACTCACAAAAGTGTATTTAGGCCCTGGATTACATCCCAACTATGTTTTAAACTCTACTTCCATTCTAATTCCTAATATTCCTCATTTTCCTTGTTCTTTTTTTAGTGCTGTACGTGTGACTGCACAAAACTGAGTGGAGAGCAAAAAGGGCAGTGACGGCAGAAACCAGGAGAGAGACAAACATTACGATACGAAAGTAATCGCAGAGCTGGCATCATATTTGTTTTCTACAATTCAGAATCAGGGGATTAGTCTCAAACTAAAGTGTCTATCAGAATGCCACAATCCTGTTCATTCTGAGATCAGGAGAAAATCTTCAACATCATTCTGAGTGTAAACCAGTGAAACAAGCAAAGTACGCTAATTCCTCGCTGTCGAAGAAAGGCAAAGTCTGCCTTTTCCAAGGTACATCAGCCTGAGTAAAATGCAGGAGGATCTGCATGCCTCATTCAAAACAGTTTTTCTTCCCTGCTGGTTGCTATGCAAATAGAAGCAACCTGCTGTTGAGAGCACAGATTGTCCTTTGAGATGAACAACCATTTTCAGCACATTTCCTTCTTTTGGTAGCATTCATTTACTGAATCTTTCCCACAAAGTACATTCAGAGAAGCTCAATTTACAGTTCAGTGTGGTTTCGGTTTCTAGGTTTTTCTGTCTGGAGCTGGACGGTAACCCTTTATCTAGAGCAGGAAACAAAGCAGGCAATCTGCAGTATGTTGCCAATATATGAACAAACAACAATAATTTTTTACTTGAAAATGAAAAAAAAAAAAAAATTAATTTTTTTAACTTTAAAACTTTTACTAAAAAAACTGCTGTGCCTTGAACAGGACCTAGGCTGGAATTACTGTGATGACAGCCTGGGATTTTGTCCCCACTCCAGCAGCCAGGTGTGTACACACCGCAGCATTTAGGTATGGACTGTACCTATGGTGGCAATGAACTCTGAGCAGCTTCCATTTACCTCAGGCGAGCAATGATGCTGAAGGCTTTGGAATGACTAGGGCTCAATGTAAGAGCCGAGTAGCAGAAGGAAGTTCGTGAGTGCAGCTTCACTCACAACGAAGTCAACGGCAGAATTCCCAACAGCTTCACACTGGTCAAGATTTAGCCGCATACCTTTAAATCAGAGAAACCAGCCAAAAAATCTTACAGTGGCGGATGAATCGCCAACACGTGTGTGCGACAAACACCCATGAGCCGGACCTCCTGGAGGCTCAGGCCCAAACCTTTGCTACCTTCACTGCACATGTCACTTCACACTGGGTATGAAGCAATTCCTACTCCTCTTTTTCGCCCTGCTGGTTTCTCATTTCTGTTTGGTAGGTTTTCTCTCAGCCTGCTCCTCTGACTCACCCTGCAGCACGGCCCAGAGCCAGTCAGTCACAGCGCAGGCGCTCCCGACATCAGAAAGGACGTTTCGTAAGGCTGGAAATGAATCAGGAAAGCTGATAATGTCACAAGACCTGTAAACTATTTCAATAAATACAATCTTTCAGAGTTCTTCTAGAGCTTGACCAGTGTGCCCTGCAGAGTGGGTCTGGCAATCCTCTACCGTAAAATGTCAAATATTAAAAAAACCCTTAATGAACCAGCCTAGGGCTAGAAACCCGTATTATGGATGACTGACCTCTGAAAAGCTGAACATGAGCAAACACACTGCTACATAACTGCAAGATACATCACCAGATATACCGCAATCGCTCCCCAACAAGTAGAGTTCACTTGCGTTTATAATAATTCAGCATGCTGGCAAGCACCCTCTGATCGAGTTTCTAAAAATAATGAAGTGTTAGTAACACAGCAACTACTGCAGCCTCCACTTCCAAATCTTCCAAGCGAGAGCACAAGACCAGCTGTGAGTAAGCTGAAGGAGATTCTGTTCAACTTCTCAACAATACAGTTTCGTTGCACTTTCACGGAACCCGAGGCAAATAAATGATTCTGGGGTTATAAAAGCATGCTTGAAGCAGATTTCAAACAACTAAATGGTTAGCAGATTTCTAATATAAAGTTTTTACAACACTGACTGCTAAAAGATAAATGTATTCTTACCAAAAATGCACAAAACTTCATTTTTTTCACTCTCCAGGATGATATGTCCAAAATGTAACGGACCGAATTCTTGTATTTGGTAGCCGTGTTTTAAGTTTGATTTGGCAACATAAAATTATTTGAAATAATTGTGATTGAACAGAATCCCTCAAATAGTATTGCTATTCCCACATCTTCATAGACCGTGGTGTTTATTTACAGGATGTGGTAGAAAAACTTGGGTTTTTTTGGGGAAAAAAAAATAATATGTAAACTGTTTTAAGCCCTCACATGAGGTAAAACTTAGGCTATAATTTTCACAAGAAGGGTTATTATCAGCCTCTAATGTCTTGTTTTATCAGAGCATTTAAATGCAGTGAAGGTGAGTTTTTTTCCTTTTTATTTATTTGTTCTTTTTGGAGACAGAAACCTGCATGGTCACACTGCTGATTTTATTCATCTATTTTTCTGTTCGTAACTGCTGACCTTTGGGAGCTACCAGTGCTCCTACATTTTTTTGTGGTAATTTTTTGTGTGTAATTTTTTGTGGCTAGATCTATACCAAAGCTGCTCTGGTTGGCACATTCAGTGTTCAGACTGTCAGCATTTCCATGATAAGTTCAGCTGTAAAGAGATCACTGTGTACTGAAACTCAGCAGACAATTTTTCCATGCAGGAGCAAATAGTTTATTACTGCTATTTAAAAAAAAAAAAAAAAAAAAAAAAAAAGTGATGTTATTTCCAGCTCTACCGCTCAAAGCTTTCTTCTGGTTTCTTGACAGAGAAATACCAAGAGATACAGCTTTCAGGGAGAAAAAGAAGAATGCCTAACACTGAAGTCTAATAAAATTCCGAATTAGGCACAGTCTATCGTGGTCACGGACACACCTTTTCCTTTCAGTGCAACCTAGAGGTAGGTTTGCTGAGGAGAGAGGAGGGAGGAGAACCAATTTTGTCCTTGACAGAAAACCTAAAAAGACTTGAGGGATGACATAGCTTTTGCCCATTTTACAACTACTCGAATTTTCCAACAGGATGTTTGTAGTATAATGAAGGCCAGCAAATAAACTGCTAACAAGTGGAGTTTTATTGACAATTTAAATGCTGTACCGTACTCAGGAGTTGCTTCTGGAGCGGAACATGCAGAACAATGGGCAAGAAGAGCAACACTAAAAGGACTGCATTAAACTAACGGGAAACAAATAAACTCTTGCAATGGTTATCTGAACCAGGGTGGGAATCTCTTTTAATTTTATTTAATCTTTATAGAGATTTCCATCAGTTCTTCTTGCGCTGGTCAGCAATACATAAATCATTTGGTGTCTCAGTGCCATCTCAGGAAAGAGACTTTCAGACTTTGCCACGGGTTACATTGAAACACAGAAGGATTTTTTTTTAATGAAATGGATTTGATTAAATTTGCTTGCCCTTTTTCATTGTCATAGAGGGTTAAGTATGGACAATTGCTACTTGTTCATTAGAGCTATGTCAGGTCACAGGATGGAATTGCTGGTTAAGAAATTCTTCTTTTCCAACCCATTTGATCCAAGACAGACTAGAAATACAAAACAAATGGATGAGGGAAGTAACCACTATGGTAGAAATATAGCACAATGTTGTCATCCTTTAACTAGTCTTTATTATTTATTCCAATGTATTACATTTTTTCAAAGGTATACAATTAAATAAGACTGTATTTCACTCATTTGATTTTTTCCCCACCCATAAAAAAACCCAAAACACCCCAACACCTCCATATCATAGATGATGAACGTTTACGGTGTGTCAAGATCTTCTCACCAAAAAGAGGATAATGGTAAACACCAATCTACAAGGGAAATTAATCGGCATTTTTTCCCTTCTGCTTGATAATGTTGCTAACATTGATGCTCTATGTCATAATATAACAACTCATTAAAATGCATGGTTATACGATTCTGAATAAGAGTTAAGATTTGTCTTCATCTGCATTGCAGTCATGTTGTTGTCAGTTGCTAATTACTAATTTTGCAGAAGAATTCTAGCAAACAACTCTGCTTTTCACCTGTGCAGCTTTATGAACAGCATTTGGCTCTGATTGAGGTGCTAAAAATGATTCCTGATCAAACCCAGAGCTCACCCCGACACATCTGAAGTCCACTGCCTCAGTGGTATGAAGATGTCTCCCATTAAAGCATTTCCATTGAAACAGTGGAACTGGTATCCCTTTCCCCACCAAAACTCAGGGTACTGAGACAAGCATGAAGTTGAGAGTGGAGAGTTGGCATTTGTTTGTTAACGGAATGTAATTCAATCCTACTACTACTACTACATTTTGTTAGGGCACTTTGTATTTTTATCACAACAAAGACGCCTTTGTCAGGTCTCTCAAAAAGTTGGCCAATACATGAGATTTTGGAAGTGTTTCCCACAAATACAGCTATGCACTCACAGACCCCAAATGATAAACACGCGAGAAGTTGTTAGACGCCGCAGCATATATACGTGCTTAGCAGCAACCTATTGCATTACATAGAAAATATCATAGTAGGCAAAAGAATTTGTAACAAAGCTTCCAAATAAAATTTTTCACAATTGGACACAAGTTCATACTTTACTTAATATTTTATAATGACTCGTAATGAAATACATCCTGCTTGCCCCAAAGCGCTTCAGTCTCAAACAGCAGATATTTGAAAGGTCATAAACACTTTGCAGCAGTAGGACTGCAGACGCCCGCTTGAATGTTTTCACTCAAGATAAATAAGGCTGTAGCAGCTGCTGCTTACAGCCCCAGGTCCATGCCCGATATCAATCAAATACACACAAACTTGTTTCACTGGAAAAGTCTAGAATGATTTTTTTTAACGCTAACCACTGTAAAACACGGCGACTTTTCCCCTCAGCTTAATAGGACAAATATTTCAGGCACACCCTTACTTAGCATCATAGGTCCTCCAAGCAAACTTCTGTGGGACAGATCCAAAATGACACTTTACTAAAGAATGTTTTAGATGTCGACCAAAGAAAGCAAAACTTTCACCAAAACTCTTTCATTCCCCATGCTTCCCATGGCATCTTGCCTTGCCAATCACCTCTACCCATAATATTTCTGGGCTAACCACAAGTATGAAAAAATCATCACAAAAAAGTTTTAAGTTCCAATGAATTATTGATTTTTGGAACTTTTTACACTAAAGAATGCGAGGCCTGAGTGCCTCTGTGACTACCATGCTTCACGGCTGCCTAAATTGATTTCCCATGGTAACTCAAACCAAGAGCACACAGGAACAAATTTCCTCATTCTCCTCTGGAAACGCTGAAATATGACTTTGGTATGTGACTCGTTACTACAGGGAAGATCAAAGAAGTGGGTCCCTTACCAGAATTGCTAGCTTAAAGAGACTGAAATGAAATCTGTACTGGCAAAGGGTTTTTTTTTTTTTTTTTACTTTTTTAAAAATAAAAGCTTAGGGATACTTTGTGATTTTCTACTCCCAATATACTGAATATTACTGAAGGTTAGACTGGAATAACTTGGAGACTATCGGCTTTTTCACAGGAAAGCTGCAGAGTCATCACACGGCCTTGCTGCAGCAAGCAGCTGTCTTGCTGTGCTACGTTTCACTGAACGAAAGCGGAGGAGACCGAGAACACCCAAGCTACGAAGACCCAAATCTCATCTAGTGAATCTGTTTTCACAGCTGGAGCCAGAGCGCTTACTATTCTATATACAGCATCACCGGGCTTAGGAACTCAAGTGGGCAGTGTTAAATTGCACAGGAAAGCCATTTCAGCAAATGACTAATCTAAATCCTGAAGTTTCATTCCTCCTTTGGGCTTTGAAAAAGTGGGTTAAAAACAGAAAACAGCAATCCTTTCCCATCATCACAAAGAAAAAAACAGAAGATGAACTCTGTCATCTTAAAGCAAAAGCAAGGTGAATACGAGACACTTCACTACAATGTGGCAAAGTACTCGTACAGTTGTTTGATCAGGATCTGTGGCACACAAAAACCAGGACATGTTTGTAATTTCCAGCAGGCCAACAAAAATGTATCTATTACTACAAGAAAGTTGGGGTTTTTTTTGGTAACTTCTCGGTACTTTATCTGCTAAGTCAACATCTTGATTGGAATTATCTTAAGATTTCTAGAGTTTTAGCTACTACTGCATTACAATACACGCATGTGTACATTATATTTAGAAAGTGTCTTAGCATTTGTTTTTAAAAACAGAGTGCACGAAGAATTCTTCATGCAGCAAGGTCTCAGCCAACTAAATTAACACGAACACTTCATCTGCCATTTGAATGTTCTGATTTTTCAAAATCTTTCCAGCTGACGTAACACTGAATTAAAAAAACACGTGTGACCTTAGGATCTCAAAATATTACACTGCATGGAATCATAACTGACAGCAAAGTTATGCTAGATTAGAAATAGAGATGATTCGTGGCTTGCTCCAGAGAAATGCGGAACATTCAAGCACTAACAATGGAAGGGCTTCTCTTGCCCCAAGTCTAGAAGCCTTTGGGAGACAATTCAGGATTTTACTAGCATAGCACACTCAGCATCATACTCACTGCGGTGCTGGCTGGTGTAGGACCAGGGGTGCCACGACCCTCTTTACCAACAGCCTGATTTTGTTCTTCAGGACCACGGGTGACAAGAATTCTGAAGTGCTGCTGCCTCGTGTTTTGATCTGGTCTGATTTTAAACAAGCATCCCTGCCCTTGAGAAATCCGCTCTACTGAATCGCTTTGAGATATTTTTGACCCATTCCTGCCATTTCCATGTAGTTCGGAATTCAATCCATCCTCTGTGGGGTCGGTTTCTTCTGCTGGCGGCTGGACAGGGTAGGAAGTACTCCTTTCTAGCCGTATCCGAGGATACCTGACCAATCTGTCCCCTTTTGTTCCAGTAAAACCAAAGTTATATTCGCCTCCTGCACCTGTACTGCTTGTCTGCGGCTGCTGTAACTGGAGAACAAAAAACTTTTTCCCTGAATTTGCCGACATATCTGGCACATGTTGTAAAGACCAGCGCCGGGGTTCAGGGGTGGGAGCAGTATTTTGAGCCTCTGTACCAAAGGGTAGTAAAGTAACCTGAGGCACGTCTGTGCTCGAAGCCCGATGCTGAATCCTCACACCACTTATGTTCAAACCTGAAGCTGCTTCATTTGCCTCATCTTCCTGGGGAGCTGATGAAGCATCCTCACTCTGGTTATTCGAAGGAATAGTACAAAGTACCCTACGATTACAGCAAATAGTTCCATTCATCTGTTGCCCTGACTCTTCTGTCAAGCTGGATGGAGAATTCTCACAAGTCACCTCTGGACTGCTTGGAGAAGTATGGTTTTCAACCAGGGATGCATAATGCTCCCTGAAGTCTGAGAATTTACCAGGAATGGTCTCCTCGGGAGATTCCAGGGTTGTGCACTCCTCTGCGCAGCCGTTAGCAGCTTTGCGCTGAAGAGAGATCTGCATTGAGGAGCTTCTCGTTGGTCGTACATCAATGCTGTTCAGCAGCTGGGGAATAAACATGGATGTACTCCTTTTTAAGGAACCCACTTCTTGCAAATCGCCGCCACCACCGTAACCTGCTCCGTGTTGGGAGAAACCGTGAGGACTGTTTCTTCTTGGCAAAGTGTGGAATGCCATGAAAAAGTCATCTTCTCTCTCCCGGTCGAGGATCTCCGATTCGGGGGCTGTGTTGCTTCGCCCAGAGCCAAAATGAAACCGCAGCCGATGGGCCATGGTTTTACAGAGAGAAGAAAAGGAGAGGGAGAACAGCAACAATTCAGGCACTGCCAGAAGTTAAAAACCAAAGACATCAACTCCAAGAAAAAGTGTCCCATCTGCCAAACTGTTAGCGCTGCAGCCCTGATAGCGACAGATAGCAGAAATAGCCCAAGTGGCAAGCAGCATTCCAGGCATGATTGGGTAAGAGCACTCAGCGCTCCTACACACGGTGACATAGGGTAGGATGGTGGCAGTCACGTGGCCTGCTTCCCCCTCTCCAGTGGAAGCCGGTGGGGGTTTTGTGGGCTTTTTTTTTCTTTTTCCTTTTTTTTTTTTTTTTAATGCCAGCAAGGGCTTGAAACAGCACCTTCACAGCTGCTCCTTTTCCATCAGAGAGGAGCGGCCCCAGCGGGAGAGCTCTCACAGCTGACTAAGGCAGCGAACACACTCGGCACTGCTATAAATCTAAAGCACATCATATCCACCAGGCACATTTGTATAAAGCACACACACACCCAAATTTAACTACAGCAAAACCACTTCAGTTTAGTCTGAAAAGTTTAAGTCAACTCCACATGCAAATGAGAAAAAATATTTCAAGCTTAACACTTTTGTGTGTGTTACAGCATTAGGCTGTTATGGCAGAACGTGAATAAATATAGCACGGTTACGCTTTCAATTTTAACTGTGCTCATAACATGATTAAGCAACAAACTTCTTGCCTTTAAAAAGCCACAACTTTTACACCGTCCCTGCGAATGCAATATAACCTCCGCTACCCTGCGCAGTCCCTTTCCTAATGAAAAATTACAACAAACAAAGCAATCGTACATATGGCAAAGATTTCTCACGCAATCAAACCAGCAGAAATGCGCAAGATGGCAGGAGACAAAGGTTCTTTTTCAGTTTTACCAGGCAGTAAAGACGAGTGAAAACCGGAGATGGGTGTTGCATGTCGTTTTGTACCGATTTGTCTCAAACACCGTCCAGAGAAACTCTGCCCATTGCTGGCCCGCCTCCAGTGAGAAAGTTAGCGATATTACCACGCGTGTGACTGCCAGCACGGAATACAGTTACGCTCCCTGAGAGCCAACAGACCTCAGAAGAAGAACAGCCAGACAGGATATACCAAAATGTAAAACAAATGCCCTAAATCGGCTCTACTACAACACAGAAACTCAGTGGTCTGAGGATACTCACAGTTGGAGTGTGCTCGCAATAGCATTTGTTAGCAGCGCAAACTAGAAAAGAAACACTGTTTAGCAAGAAGCGTGGTTTCATTTCAATACACAGACATTCATTCCCTAGGAGAGCTTGAAAGTGTAACTTTTGTCACCAGCTCTGAAAATGTGTAGGTGGAGGGTCAATCCTCTCTCTAGACATTCAAACCTCTGTTTGCAAGCAGCTTGTTTTCAAAAGACAGAAAATGACCAATCACAAGAGAAATGGAAGCTGAAGACGATCTAACTGCCAACAGACAGCACAATCCCCTTTTGTTTCAAGTGGACTGTGAGCCAAGAAGAGAAAAAACATGAACAGCTTCTACACAGCAACAGTATTGTAGATTGCCTCGTGGAAGCACAGGTGTTGATATTCTATTATTTTTCAGATTAAACATATTCTCCAAGGACACACACTCTCTTTGCACTGCAGATGAAGCTTGCAGCCTATATTCTCTGTGTTGGCGGGGGGACAGAAAAGAAAGGATGCACTGCAAAGACAGAAAGTGCTCTGATCATTTGGAATATGAAGAAGAAACAAAAGTTCTCGTGATAAAACCATGCCAGTATTGACAACAAGTATTTCAGAGTAAAGCCAAAATAATCAGTTCGATTTCTCCTCAATTCTGTAAACACAACCTGGTACAAAATTGCTGGTCCAAAACCTCCAATATACTTGGTCAAAAGCTCAGAACACCTTCTAACTGGAAAGCAATGAATCCTGAAGGTCACTGCCTTTGCAAGGAGGTTATGAGCCCACGAGCAGACTGTGAACAGAAGCAGGATTGCAGGAATAACAAACAGAAAACAGTTCAACCATATACCAGGGAAACTGCCAGTATAAGGCCATTTACAAACATCTAAAGCAATATATCCAAAATGAGCACACCAAAACTGTAATTTCTCAGCTGTCACCATGCACAGAATTTTTTTCCTCAACCACCAAGTCGTCACCATCACCCACAGACATCCCCGTGCATGCCACTGCCCCGTGCAGGCCAGAGCAAAGCCTCTTCTGCGAGTCCTGCTTTGCCCTCCACGCCAACACAACCGTGTTCCAGCCACCCCCAAGACACACACAAGCCAGGCAGCAATGTCAGCACAGTCCTGTGCCCAGGCTTACACACTGTCACACATTTACCCATTCACTTCCTCCTAAAAGGAGAGAGAATAATTTGTCTCCAAGTCCTCTTTTTACCTGGAAGATTACAGTTTGTATGTTTTCCTTTGCTCTATACTTAATGGGAACACAGAGGAAAAGAATGTACTTTTTGAGGACAGATGCTTCCATACTTGGTTTCTTTTTTATTTTCTTTTTTTTTTTTGAATAAAAGGATCTTTGTAACACCGATCCTAATCTTCACAAAGCAAAGAAGTTTAGCAGAGATTAGCAGAGCACCCAACCAAGAAAATGTGAATATATGATCTCGTAAACAAAAAGATGGCAGTACAATATTTTGTACAATTTTTGATGGCAGTACAAAGCAGCTGCTTTGTGATTAAAAAGTTGGGAATTTATAGGTTATAGGTTTTGCCTAAGGAAGAATACGATGAGGTTTTCACTGTCAGAATATTGAGTCAAGGAGGACCATTCCGGTCTGAGCCAGCAGGGTACTACTTTTGTGTTTAATGCTCTATTAGTCCCCAAACCATCTGATTTTTATGCTTCTATCTGCATTTCTTGGCACGCTTACTTAAACAACAGACAAAAAGACACCTTGAAGAGATGTGCTACATTTTCATCAGAGCCTTTTGGTTAGTAAAACAATCGAGATGAGCACTCACCAATCTGTTTTCATCAAACACTTCAAACAGGAGACGATGATTCGTTGGGTTTACCTATGAGAAAATGAAAATAATGTCACTTCAAGTTCATTAGCTCGATGATACAACATATGGGTACAAGTTCATACAGGGATGAAAACAAGGTAAACAGGACTAACAGGTTTTATTTAAATCTTTTGTTTTGCTTCTGTACTTCTTTCAGAATTTCAGAGTCATCAATATTTCAGATCGTGCACCACTCACCATTTCTAGCCCATTGATCACACATTCCCATGAAGAACCCAACAGAAGTCTCTAACGCTTGAAAACAGCAAATACACCTCCAGAAAATTAAGTCATTTTCCTTTGGAAAAATATTTTCCAAAACTAAATAACAAAGTTGTTATCACCCTTCTCATTGATGTCACATTGGGTTTCATAATCACTATTTTAAGCCCTCCTCTACCACTTTCAAATATTCAAAATTATTTCTTCTGAGAAAAACCACTCAGTTTTAGCTATAACCTGATTTTTATTTTAAGCAAGATCTAGAAAGATTAACTCTAACTACAAAAGAGGCACATATTTTTCTTTTTTGGCAAGTAACATAAAGGTCAAGACAAATTACTTTTTCTGTCTTCCTTCTCTACATTTGTATTTCATTATTTTCTGCTATGATAACTGAAAAAATTTATAAACTTTTTGGAAATAACTCTGATTATTTGCCTCTGCATTAACATTTTAAAACCAGAGCAGACGTGCTCTGCTCTTTTCAAGTGAAAATACTTTTTTGTCAGCTGAATTAACTCAAAGCTTACTCTAAATAACACCTCAAATGGTGAAACAGTCCGTTTCTAGATTAACCTGATGCCAATTTCTGCTGATCGCTCCATCACTACAGAAACAGAAGAGCAATTCCATCAGGAGAAGCATTTTTAAAATTTAAACAAATAAAAATAAGCTTCTTCCCAACCTTACAAAATGCTACATGATTAACTTCACATGTTGCAATAATGATTGCAAGCAAAGGGAAACTTACTCTGAAATAAAATTCTTCATTCCATTTTGGATTCAGTGTCTGTAAAAGAAAGAAAACATATTTACCTAGTAAAATTTCTTTAGGTTTGACATTTGGCAATCATCAAATGTGCATACAAGCGAACAATTTTCTATAAAAAAAATAAAGGAGAAAAAAGTATAGAATAAAAAAATTGAAAAGTGATCTTGACATCAAGTTATTTAGAAATTCTCTACTGAGTAAACCAAACGTGGGAAGGTATTTGAGTCAGATGATCCTAAAATAGACGTTGAGTATAAATAGGATTCTATGAGTAAAAGGCAAATCACTGATAATCCATAGAAAGAAAACTTGAAGACATTTCATTCTCAAGATTTATTTAAACTCAGATTAAAAAAAATTATTTTTTAAACACAAGGTCAATTTTAAGGCTCCAAAAATTAAGACAGATTTATATACTGTAAATTATTAAACAGAAAAATAATTTTAAAAAAAGAAACGAACGTTATTTCCTCTGAATAGGTATTATACTCTTCCTAGCCTATGGAGGATTTTAATTTTAATAACCTGAAATAAATGTACAGAATAAAATATGCATGCAGATTGCAATCTGAAGTGAGCTCAAGCATGAAATAAATTGGTAAAAAAAGAGATTAGAACTACAACCATTCATCATTTGGGCTATTCAAATGGCTATAAGTTTACAAACAAGTATGTGGCCAATGGTTTTCTTTTCATGCCAAATCATTCCCTCTTTCTCTCACATGGAAGAGATGACAGTAAAAATTGGCTCTACACCCACCAACATTTTATTATAGCAGAGAAGAATACTCTTGGCTCCTTGATAGAGATCCCACAGATTTACCATGTCCAGGACGCATGTAATTTACCAAATGAAGCATGGTCTCATACTGAACTTGGCGGTGCCATTGTCCATCAGCAGTGTATTAGTTTAGAATGCTGCTCAACCACAAATACAAATTTCAGGAAATATTTGAGGTATGCGTCAGCACAATTTTTGGGAAATGCCCTGGTAACCATCAAAAATTTCTTCTACCTTTCCCAAGTCAAACAATTAGTAGGTCAAGTCAGAAAGTAAAAACCACCAGAATCCTAGCAAAGGAGAAAAACACTTGTAAAGAAAGGCTCCAGAACTAAATGCACGGATGGCTTCATAGAGGATATTAGCAGGGAAACAACAATAAAAAGGCTCATCAGCAAAATAAGCGACATCCTAAAAAGGGCAAGTATGGTACAGATAAAGAACTGCCAAGAGTCAAGCTGAGTTAGATCTTCCCCAGAATATTAGAACAAACACAAAGGAGGTTTTTCAACCATATAAATAAAATGAGAAGAAAGAAGGGAATGATGCTACTAAGCAATGAAGCTCAATGCATGTTGAGAGATAGGAAATGATGCTTGACGTTCATATGGTAAAGGCAGAATAACTACGAGGGATCAGCAGGAAGACAGAAGTTGTCCCAGCTGATGCAGGAGTGAAATTTTCAGAGCTCAACACAGTCCAATTGAGGAAACTATTTATTTTGGTGATTTTAACTCAAAATCAGATATGCTAACGATGTTTGCTATTTGTGAAAGAGATCGCCAATTGCATAGGAAGAATACTACACTGAGGGCTGCAGTCTTGAGAAGAAATTTAACAATTCAAACCAGAAATTACTACCTAGAACTTTCCAATAGATGAGTTAATACCACTACTATGGAAACGACTGAGAAAGTCCAGGCTGTAAGCGACAGTTACAAGAAACAGTGAAAAAAGGCAGATGCAATCCCAGGAATACATCATCATCATCTCATCCTCACTCCTCTGACTACAGTTGCGTTGCTGTGCAAACATTGTTCTTTTCTTCCTCCTTTCTAGGGCAGTACTAAAATCTGTGAGTTTCTCTCTTCCTTGATACAATCAATACAATAATTTCAGGTCTTTACTACCTTTTTTTTAATGGTGTTCTTCTGAGCAGCTTTCTTTTTCTCCTTTCACAGGGAACCAATGCAGGTAGGTATTGCTTCAGACCAGCAGTAATGTTACAAACTTAGTTCCAACTACTGCTCTCATTTCACCCTCTCCTAACCTTTCGCAACATCCTTTCAAATAAGGACAATGGTAGTCTAACAATTTTAAAATTAATTACAAATAAATTATTAAAAAAAGAATTAGAAATTTCATAAAACTCTGGATGTGAGCTTCATTATTTCCTAAGAAGCAAGGGGAAAAAAATAAAGTCCTATATCCATGTCACGCTTCCTATCTCTTCTCCCCTCATTTCATGGACTTGCTACAAAGGATTTTTCTCAAAAGCCAAAGGATCCACGTACCTTTGTGACCTGCCTCATATCCTCTCTGCTATCATAATTGTCCTGAGTCCCCAGAGGTCCCTTCCAACAGTGAAGGGGCTCTGATAATGACAGCTATCCCCCAGTAGAATTTTGGTTGGGTGGAAGGAAATTAAGAACCCAAAGAAAATTGAATTTTGGGTCTAAATAAAAATGAAAACATTTTCAGTGCATTTCCAGGCTTTTCTTACAACATTTCTTCTGCCATTTGGCTATTTTAAATTCCCCTCTTAGGAAAAGATTTTGAAAAAGGAAATTTTGAAAGGGAACATTAAGGAATAATTATTTTTGCTAAAAGTCAAATTAATGATAATTAAAGCAGAGTTTCTTAGCTCTTTATTTCGGCTACATCTTTCATTAAAATATCTTTGATAAAAGAAACAATGAATGATGTAATGAGATTTGATAAGCCAAGGTTTAGAGAATAATATGCAACATATTAGGATTTTTTTTCTCTTTTGCTTTTCCGTCAATAGATCATGTGCACTGGACATGCATGCACTTGTTTTCTTATTTTTGTTTGGAAAAAATACATTATGCAGTTGCTATACATGTATGCAACAATTTCAGTAAGTGTTGTATTATGCTATAGAATTGTGTTCCAGTGTTCTTAAGAGTTCCAAACCAACAGAATAAAAAGTGTATGTACATACCTTTTTAATAGTTTTTGTCTGCACAAGAGCAAGTTCTCTGTTCTCATCTGCTACATACAAGGAAAGTTTCACATATGGGTCACTGCAAAAGAATAGATCATAGTTAATAGGAATATAATTTTAAAGCCCAATAGAATTTCAGTATAAATTTGTCATGTCATTGAATAACAAGAGCAGCTCTAAACACAGCTTTGGCCTCCAATGCCAGCACCCAGACTGGGACCAGCAGCCCTGCTCCTGCTGCCGACACAGCCCTCACCTGCATCTCGGTGAAACGCACTGCCAGCTTGGGGTTTGGTTTTAGCTTTTTGAATAGCATTTTAAAAGGAAAAAAGAAAACTTCAACAGAACATAAGGAAAAAAAGTAAAGAGGAAAGGAACTAAGACCTGTGATTTACCACCACGGTTTTAATCCAGGAGCTGTGACTAATGTGATTTGATGCCAGCTTATAGAAAAAGTTGTGGAAGTCCCATTATCTGCCTTCCATCCTGCTAAATTCAGCACTTCATTCCCAACTTTGGAAACTGCAGCTGCCTAAACATGTCTGACAGTTGGACTTTGAACTCATGATCTGTCCTAAAGAGCTGTGGAAGCTTCATGTGAAAGCTCTAGGAACTGAACCAGAGCTCCTTCAGCAACAGCGGCAGAGACAGCAGCTTGTTCAGCCTGGAGCTTCCAGGCCAAAGCTTCCTAAAAAAATTCAGTTATCTGGAAAATAACCACCACACACACAACTTCTGCTCGCACCATCAGAAGCCCTCCAGAGTTCAGAAAGACTGGCTAGTTTCAGCACAATGCTGAACCGAGCTATTTTCAAACATTTAAACAGGCTTCTGACTCAGCTAATTTGAACAACAAACCACCTCAGAGCCAGAATGTGTCAATGTTAACAAGTATATTCTCTCTGAAGAGAAGGAGCCATCAAAGAACTGCTACTGTAGAGGCATTACTGTAAAATAAATAATAACTTTTTTATGCTAGGAACAGACTCTGAAACTTCATAATCTCGAAGACATTTTCACGCCAAGTACTGTTAAAGAAAACATCAAGTTTACAGTAATAACAGTTGTGGTTTTTTCGTTTGGTTTGTTTCTTACAGTTACACCCTGGTGCCACTCCATCTTCACATTTCTACAGTTGAGCACAAATGAAGGCTCATGTTCTTGAACACGAGCATTACTTGCAAAACTTCTTCAGGAAATTCAAAGCTTATTTCTAGGCAGAGCCACAGGAGACTAAGGATACTGAAACATGATGCTGATTTAGCTGAAAACCACAAAACCCAACCAAACACAAAGCACCATGTCTAACCAGAGCAGCTGTCTCTAGACTCCCAGAAAGATCAACAGAAACACCAGAAATGAAAGGTTCAGGACTTCATAATGCCTTTGAAATACACAAATACAGTCAGCTTGCCTGTGTTTCTCACAAAAAACAAAACCCAAAACATTTATAAGTGTGTGGCCACTGAATTGGCTATGTTTTTTAAAAAATTAATCCAGCATATTAACACACACCCCACCCCTTTGTTGTGTTTGTTTTTTTTTTTTTCTTTTTCTCTCCTTCTTCCAGTTTTGGTGCCACTCCCCAGTTTCCAAAGTCTCCTGACTACATTTGGCTCCTGTGCCCTGCATGTTTCAGCAAGCCAACCACGCAATGTTGGGATCATTCTTCAACAAATTGCTCAAGTAACATGACAGTTTCCAACAGTCATAAATATAATTGGGCAATTCTTTACATCGCAGTTACATAAACTCTTACCTACAGGATTCAACATTAATCTCCCCAGGACTGCAGAAAATGAAAGAAGACTATCAAAAGTAATTTATAATATAGTCTGCCTTTTCATCTTGATTCACTGAAGTCCATTTTAAAATTAAATTCTGGTGAAAAATGCACCATATTTTAAACATTTAGCAAACAATATTCTTCTATCCTTGTGGAAAAAATACTCAACAACGTATCTTGTGAAGTTTCTAAAGAATTCTGCATTTGTTATATTACAAAATCATTACTAGCATGCACTTACTGTATTCAGTTCAAATGGGAAAGGATGAAAGCATTCATCCTATTACCTTTAACTGTTCCACATGTTTCGATGCATGAAAATCTTTAATCTATTCCCTGACAATAATTTATAATTTGAAAATCTCTTCCTGCCATTAGAGTATGTTCAACTAGAAAAAGTCAGAACTGACTCAAATTCTTAATGAACTTTAAGATAAGTCTTCCATTTAAGAAAACAAACACACACACCCCCCCTAAAAAAAATCCCCACCACAAGCTTTTGTTGCACAACAAATCCTCAGTACAATAAACCCCGAGCTTTACCTTTTCTAAGATTATTTATATTTACGAACCAGAAGCTTCTGCTATCCAGCAAGGAAACACTGCCCAGAATTAGCAGAGCGTTCACCCCCACACCACGTGTGCTCCGTGCACGCTGACATTTCCACAACACACCTGGCTCTCGCTCCTCCGTTGGGGACGTTGCTGCTGGCAGTGGCAGCTCCTGCCTATGAGCAACAGGCACCCAGCTGCTTCGGTGACAGGCTTAGCCTGGTGACATCTTCTCCAGGGGATTAAGGTGAGGTGACTGAAAAGCAAAAGCATGGCTTGCTTCTGCAGCAGTGCTGGCTAGGCTGCACCCACCTCAGCTCCCCAACAGCTAACGGTGGCATCTTCCCATGGCCAGGTGAACCAGCAGTTTGGTTACCTAACGCACCCGGGTGCAGAGCACCGCCGTTCAGCTGTCACCAACACAGGGAACAACTGCTGCAAGGCAGGTCGGACAGAGCTGAGGTCAGCAACCCCTTCAACCGAATCATCACAACCTGCATGCCAACAGCCTTAGAAAAGGCCTGTCCCACCTTCTTGCTGCAGCCAATGCATCAACTGCCACAGAGCTTCCCATGCCCCAGTGCTGCAGCCACGGCTTCAGGATTGACTCCTCTCTCCGTTACTTAACCCATTGCCGCCTTACAGCACCCAACATCTAACCGAAACAGGGACACGGAAAAAACCACACCGACTGTATCAGTAACAGCCCAGTTATGAGGGTGCCAAGACAGGATTTCGTAACTCAGACTTTCAAGCCGGCGTTACCTCAGAGTTCTTGCATGACCTCTAGTAAACCTCTGCTCAGAACTTGGTCACAAAGACACGTATGCAACCAGATGGAATTCAACAGGGTGTCAAGCAAAACAAACCATTACTACTAGTAGAATGCTTATAGTCTCTCGGTTTTAATCTCTACAGCTGCCAAGTATACTGGTCATCGCGCAGTACCCATAGGTTTCAGAAATCAAAGAAATCAAAGAATGGGGAAAGAATGAAAGCAGCACATCCACAATTAGGAAAATAAAAACCAAAAATACAAAAGGTGTCCCAGAGATATCCCACTAAGTGTTAAAGTTGTAGTAGAAGCACTGAAGGAACTTTAGAATGGCAAACTGCATCCTTAAGTCCCATATAAAAGGAAGCATTCTAGACGAAGGCGGCATCTTTGCAAGGTAAAACTGGTACTGACACAGAAGATTTCTTAGACAACAACATGAAGATCATTAAAATTGAGGAAAATTTGCAGAAGAAAAAAATACAGCATCTGATTTGTTCAAAACCCACTGGAAAAATTATCAGCACATTGGAATGAAATTATACACCGAAACAAGAGGAAACACCAGATCCCTGTCTAATGGCAGTATTTGTACAAGTGTTAAAGAAAGTAAATCACAGAAGACACAATAATAAACGACACACTTGCTGAGAGTTCTCAGAAAAAAACAACAAACCAACTAGGTTAGAGGGAACTTTTGAGCAGAGAAGGCAGACTCAGATTGGTTTGAAGCTGTACTTGCCAGAGAAGTTCACCCTAAAATGGATGGATCACAAAGGAGGGGAGGCAGAGGATTAAAACAAAGTATTGTTTTTGTGACTTTTATAAGGCAGATAGACTCAGTCTTGAAGAAAGCATTATTAAAAACCCCATACGGCACTTCTGGTAACCACAATTACAAGTGATGTATGAATACTTTCATTGTGCTCTAAAAAGAATCTGAAAATCAAGCAACTCATACCACAGTTCCTTGTGAACGTCAGTCTCTGACTTGAATCACTGATTTGCATCAGGTTTTAAAACTGAATACTAGATAAGTTAATGGAGCTGGAGACAGCACAGATGGCACTTCTTCACAGCCATCCCCCTGTACCTGACTACACTGGCCAGCTTTCAAACAGCCGGGTCACAAAATCAGTTGACGCACCCAAAGAGAGATGACAGATTGGCAGAGAAAGCCACCCAATGCAAGGAAGGTCACTGTGACCAAGAGACAACCCGACTCTACCAGTAGGACATAATAAACCTCCATTTAGCAGAAGAACAATTTTCTAACACCCTCTTAAGCTGTGAAGGTATTTCTTGACGAAAGAGAAGCTATTTTTAGAATGAAAATTTAGTGGGGAGGGGAGAGAGATATACAGAAATTTCTTTAACCCCGCTATAGGGCTCCTTGTTTCCGGATAGTGCTGCAGAAGTGACACCAAAAAAGCCAACCTCACATGCATTCACAATAAAAAGCAACAACATAATACAAGGGGGGGGGGAGGGGGGGTAGGAAGCCTCCAGGTGCAGTAGAAGAGATAGGCACAACAGTCTGAAACGTTACTGGTTTTAATGCTTTCAGTTTCTTATACTTGACAACCTCATCACCCAGCAGTTTCAGGAGTCAGTGGAGATGTTCAGAACATATTATTAGGCCTTCACAGGACTAAGCAGGGTTTTAAAAGTCAGGTTTTTGTAAAGATAAATGAGCCCAGTCATTACCATGCTAATGACTGGAGATGAATGGGAGTTGATTTCTTAAACATCTATCTATAATATTCCTCTTTACAAAATCCTCAGTGATTCAAACCAATCATCTCATCTATGCCAACACGACTGGCCTAACCCCAGAAAGAATGTCAGTGCCTGCTCAGATTAGCAGAGCTTTGAAGGTGCTAATGGTTGCTTGGAGAATCAACTGGAATCCTAAGAAAATGATATGTTAATAAGAAAAGTTATGTTAATAATAGCCACAAGTTAGTGCAAAGAGTCCAGTAGAGCAACAGCCATCAACATGTCTGAGGTCTTAAGAAATCCTTTTCCTGACCTTCTAAAATCCTCCAGATATTCAGAATTATCAATTTGCTATGGTTTTGCCAACTCTCAGTATTTTGTATTTTCTTCAAGCTCAAGCAATTGTAGATATACAATTATCATCTTTCATTTGAACAGCAGCTTGAAAAGACAGGTTTCCAGCTCTTCTCTTCAACAGAAAGCACCGATTACTTTAAAACTCTGAAAACAACAGTAATCAATAACCTAAACCAGAGCAGCATCCTTTAAAAACCATGTTATTTCCGAGTACTGGGAAACTGGGGCCCACAAATATCTTGCTATTTGTTCACTTGAGTCTGGAATTGCGTTTGCTACATATTCTTGAAAAAGCTTTGAAAGGAAGTCTCAAAACATCTTTTGCCAGTGACCTGACGTATTATTTATTTAAGCCACAACAGAAGGAGGTGGAGAGCACAGGCATATGTGAAAGAACAATGAAACTACCAAGCCCTACACCACTCTTTATTTTAAAACCTGAAACCGCCTCCCAAGTATAAAATTTAGTTATCTCTTGTTACGCAAGTGTGTGCATGCCAAGCTTGACACGTGAAGGCAAACTTCGTATTTCAAAATAGCCTCATTGTTTCAAAGGCAACAAATCTTGCAGGAGATGATAATTTTTGCTTCTGTAAGAAACGCAGGTGCATTCCCTTTGTGTTATCTCTTTCCCACCTCTGTTCCATGAACATGAAAGGAACTCAACAACACAGCTCATGTAATTGTCTTGAAAAATATTAACACCCTCAAACACAAAGGCAGAGGAGGCTTATTCTGGAAGCCACATCCAAATTCAATTCTTTCCATGGTCTTGAGGGGACCTGTATTTGGCTACTGGTCAGTTTTCATCCAAAACCTTTTCACACCCACTCACCCCATCAAACATACCTGCACTCTCTTTAGTGCCCACTGCCAGGGGGATGTAACAAAATCCTTATGGAGCCCCTCAAGCCCCTCTAATTCCTGAGTTAAATAAAGTTGAATGTTTTAACATTCCCCAAAATTACTAACTTCCAATTTATGTCAAGTACATTTGTAGACCTCAGGTCTTCTTCTTCCCATAGAACTGGGAAGGCTGAGGACTCTGGGTTCATCTTGTCTGCAGAGAAGGAGGCTGAGAGGTGTCCTCATTGCTCTCTGCAGCTTCCTGAGGAGGGGACATGGAGAGGGAGGTGTGAGCTTAACTATAATGGAGGCAGACCAGGACAGACAGAATTCTAGTATTTTAACTTAACCTCTGGGAAATTTGCAAGAAAGAGAACAAGCTGAATGTGTTTGAAATTGCTACTGTCTTACACTATTGCACTGAAATTTGAGGAAGCTCTGCATAGTTTGCCAGCGCTTATCCCCTCCTTAACTGAAACAACAGAAGCACAGCAGCCTGCCACTTTCCAGGCATAACAGATTAAATACAAGAGAAGTAAAATGTACAGGGAAAGGGACACCAGGGCAATTAAACCTGCCAGAACTCACTTGTCAGATTTATTTTTTTTAATAACATCTTTATGTTACCCCAGTTTCCAAGCAGGTAATATTTCTTCTCACCAGGGTATTGTAAAGATGAGAAAAATGTCAGGACTAGCACAATTTGTTAAGATGCACAAAAAAATCCTCCCAGTTACTCGAGACATCACGTCATTTGGTACAAGCACCTAAAAGATACACCTATGCTACAGTTAGGGAAGCAGATGTGTAAAGGCTTCTGCATTAGCTCTGCCCACAGCAGCTCAGCACTTCTGACGAACTAATTTACTACAATGGGACACTCGGGTAAATTTGCAGACTGCGGTCTGTATGTACTATGATAGACGTGCTTTTACAGCCAATATGCCCTCAAAACCATAATTTAAAAATTCAGATCAGTAAAATATTAAAAAATACTCATTTTTTATTTTAGCATGAGCCTTCTGGGGTTCATCTTCCTATCTGTACCATATAAAATCCGCTATCAGTTTTTCTAAGAGAAATAAGATTTTGCTCTCACTGTCAGACAAGTCTCGTGTACTGTGACTAACGCAACGCACGACGTGACTAACCACACTAGAATAAAGGAAGAGCTGCTTTCAAAAAGAAAATAAAAGCTTACCTTATCTTTCAGTGAAAATCCAAACTTGCAATCCGTCGTGTCTAAGCATCCTAAAAATCTCACCTTGACATACTAAACCCCAGAGCCATTTCCAGGCCTCACTTCTTCCTTCTAGTTTTTTATCCTCCGAAGAAAGGCTCACACCTCAACTGGCACTTTGCAAAATTTAGCAAAGGCTTTATTCAAAGAGCTGCTAGAGATAATGACTCACATCACAAACAGCTGCAAAGAAGAGCCTGTGGGTGAAAAAGGGAGTTAAAAATTGTATATCAAACTCCACCTACAGTGTCTCCACCTTCCTAGGTTGTACCTTTAAAATGCTATGTTCTAACGAAGAGTAACAAGACCAGATTCCTTTCGCATTTTTCCTGTATTGAAAAACTCCCAGAGTGTAAAGAAAATCTCAGTTTCCTACAAGTCTTAAAAAAACCCTATATTTTGGTCTTCTAAAAAAGACGGAATTGTAAGCATATGGTTTGTTTTTTGTTTTTTTTTTTTTTTTTCCATTTTCCTCGGTCTGTCTGGCTTTCTGACAGAACTACTTTGGCCTGGTCCTGCTGCCCCGCAGGGTCCTGCTGCTGCCAGGTGGGACGAGGGGAGCCACTTCACAGGACCACACTGAAGATGACTGCTAGCTATTTTTGCCAGGTTTTCTGCTCAGCAAAGGGAAGAGTTGTACGAGCAAGGCTCTGGCAGTACTGATTTACAGGTGTACATTGTCACCTCGCCCTCACAACACCTGGCTTGCCACCCACGGGGTACAAGAGCCCCATGTGTCCTCAGCTGCTGCAGGCAGATGCATGAGACAGGAGCAGAATGCTATTTGACAAAGGTAAAGGCAAAAAGCAAAGGAAACGTACAATTAGTCTGTGGAATTTACTGTGGTTAGGGAAGCAGCCAGGTTCAAAAGGGACCAAGCTGCTCACGTGCATAACAAGAGTAAGCAGCTAATTACATCAAAAACTTCGGAATCCTCTTGCCTAAAGTCTGATGTTAATCTTTACTTACTGAGGTCAAACTGAAACTTAGAGAAGCACATTATTTTCTTGCTAATATAGGTTGAATTAGCTGGCAGAGATCACTGTGAAGGCCAAACTTGCAACATCAGGAAAGAAAAGAACACCCTTCCAGGAAGTGAGGAAAGTTATTTTTCTACCTTCTTCCCATATGAAGTCTTTTCCAAGAGCAAACAGGTTCCCAGCAATTCCTCCTCTTTTTCAGCACCATTCAAACCCATCCCACAGCCTGGGAAACAATATCATAGGTTAAAGAGCACCAAGAAATAAGAAAGAAGAGAATGTAACACTGAAAATCGCTTATTCCTGGATGCTAATTCCACCCGTCCGATTTCAGTGAAACGAGAACCACTGCTGAGACTGCAGTCAGACTGGATGCACCATTCCTCAGGGTTACACAAAACACAATATTACTCTACAGGAGCAGGGTATAAGCTGAATTATTAGCACGTGAAATCAGATAAAACATTCAAGACAGTCAATGGAGACAAATTACTAGTAAGTTAGGGATGATCAAGTGTAGCATGCTGAATACTAGGACAAACGACAGAAGAAAACAGCAAAGAGTGAAGAATGAATTATTCACATTGCACAACACGTAATATCACCTTTTAAATCTTGACTTTCAACAGCCACAGAGGACACAGATGGAGTCATAAACTAAAAACCTCACAAAATAAATGACAGTTCTGTTATGTTTAAATTTTAAGGAAAGCAGCAGAAGGAAGAGTTTCTTGCTATTTATCCTAAGTACATAAGATAGCAAGTTCTGTACAAAAGCACTACCATTAAGAGACTTGAACCACTGACCTCTAGAAGAGGAGGAGAACTTGGCAAAAAGGGTTGGGTTGAATGAATTAAATTCCCCAGAGATTACTGTGTCAACAATTGAATGAAAAACACAAGTTATGCAAACACCTCATAGAAGGCAACTGGCCTCTATTGTTTCCAATGAGCAGCAGCCACCAATATCTCGAGGTTAGGCAACAACAGGCAGCCACATCCTCTGCTGCTGCTGCTGGCCAACCCCATTCACATCAGCCACACAAACGCCCAAACTGCACGTGGACTATTAAAGGCCACAAACTTTTAAAGTCATTAGTAGGTAGAAAGCCAAAACTGTTACATAACACCAACTTTATTCAATCAGCCTTTTCTTTTCCCCCTGGCTGCTAGGTAAATGTCTAACTCCATTGTTTCTCCTGGAAATACCTGATTTCATTATTTTCCTATGCGAAAATTGAGCAGGTTGTGATCTCCAGGGTCTGTGGTCTTAGCCACTACTCTTGGCAAGACAGTCTTGAACTAGTGCTACTGAAGGATGTGGCAACACAGCTATGTTAAAAGTCTGCGCCCAGCAGAAAAAGAGATGCAGATCATATTGCCCAGAAACAAAATTTCATTTACTATCCCTAAGAAATGCTGCATTACTCTTCAACCAACTGTATGAGGTAAGTCTGAACTGCTGTCTGCCTGAGAAACGCAGAAGATGTATACTTTTGAACAGAAGCTCTCTCTGGTCTGAAGCAAGATTTACTTTTTTTTTTTTTTTAATGTCCTGGTGCAGACATGGCCAGGCTGGTTGGGGCTTCGAGCAACCTGGGCTACTGGAGGGTGTCCCTGCCCACGGCAGGGGGGTTGGAACTTGATGATCTTCAAGGTCCTTTCCAACCCAACCCATTCTGTGATTCTATGACATGGCAACAACTTCAAGACAGCATGCATTTGCCACCTACAAGACAGTTTCCAAGACTGCAGTTTAATCAGATTTTCTTTCTACATCTAGAGTGGACAGGAACCACAAAAAGTTCCCAGAAACCAACATTTGTGGGTGCCACAGAAGTCTACTTAATTAAAAAGGAATTGCTACTGAACAACTGGGAGTACAATACTGAATACCATGTCAGTGAAAATAAGTACAACCCAGCCCAGCGACATCTGGATTCGGATTGTCCTTGCCTCAGACCTGCACCTCAGACCTGCCCCACCCTCCACAGCCTCCCTCCAGCCTCCGCAGGCAGTGGCCGACTCCAGCCCTCCACACAAAGCCCCATTTCCAGCACGGTACAAGGCCTAAACCAAACACAGTTCGGGCTCCAAGGGCGTTGGGCACCCAGTAACTGATGCCAACAATATAAATGATAAAATCCTCATGCAGATGAGTGAGTGGCTCGGTCTCCCGCTGCCCCTGCGCTGTGAGGCCTCATGGCCAGGAGCTCTGCCGGGTGGACCCCCTGACTGCGGCTGCTGGTGCCACACACAACCGGCCCTGGCCCACCAGAACTTTGCCTTTTATAATAAAAATGTGTCCAAAACTGTATTAAACACATTATTACATTGACAAAGCAGTTAAGAAAGGGCCAAACCGCCCGTGCAGCTTTCGTGCACGGTCACACACGCTGGTGCCTCCCACGGCTGCAATGTCGGCACCTTTGCACGCAACACGGGCCCACGATTTTTACGTCAGCTCCCTTTTACTTTATTCAGTGTTTAGCCTTGTTCTGAAGACTGAATGATTAATTTCCTCACAGGCTTTTCACAGGCTCTGATTTCCATGGTGTTGCACAATCTCACCAGCGTTCATCCTGTCCCCCCAGCGCTCAGGGGACCCGAGGGCTGGCATTTCCCCACACTGTACCGTTAGCTATCCAAAACATTAAAAATAAAGCAACCCCCCCCCCCAGTATTTTTCTGTGCTGCCTCTCCGACCTTGATGCCTGCTTCTCGCCCTTTTCCCCTCGCTGCTCTGCCTGCCCCGTGGCTCTGCCCTCTCTCGAGCAGGCTCCTGCGGAGAGGCCTGGGCGCGGCTGAGGCGGCACCAGAACCGACAGGAAGCGGCCGGAGCCCCGGCTCCTCACAGAGTGCTGCAGCGCCGCTGCCAGCGCACCAACACACTGAAAAATCCCCTTTTTGAAAAGCAGTTAGGATTCCAGAGCATTTTTTGATACTAATGTCACTTTTGCAGATGTTTTTTCTGCTCTCGGAGCCACACAGATATGAACCAGCCCTCACTCTTGTCTAACACCACGAGTTGACGCAGACAGCTAAATCCAATTAAAAAATGGTCTTCTCCCCCATTTGCCACCCAAAAAGAAGGCAGACTGCCTTCTGCTGGGTTATTGAACTAAACTGGCTCAGCAGAGGGCCCAAGAACTGTCGCAGGAACCGGCACGTTGGGGGCCACGGCGAGTGGAGGGACAGCGGCACAGCCTCGGGTGTTTCCGACAGAGAGCCGCGGGGCAGAGGCACGTCCTCACCCTCACTGCCACCGTGTCACAGGAGACGGAGCAGCCCCTCAGGTTCACCTGCTGAAGACAGCACTTCCAGNGCTTCTCGCCCTTTTCCCCTCGCTGCTCTGCCTGCCCCGTGGCTCTGCCCTCTCTCGAGCAGGCTCCTGCGGAGAGGCCTGGGCGCGGCTGAGGCGGCACCAGAACCGACAGGAAGCGGCCGGAGCCCCGGCTCCTCACAGAGTGCTGCAGCGCCGCTGCCAGCGCACCAACACACTGAAAAATCCCCTTTTTGAAAAGCAGTTAGGATTCCAGAGCATTTTTTGATACTAATGTCACTTTTGCAGATGTTTTTTCTGCTCTCGGAGCCACACAGATATGAACCAGCCCTCACTCTTGTCTAACACCACGAGTTGACGCAGACAGCTAAATCCAATTAAAAAATGGTCTTCTCCCCCATTTGCCACCCAAAAAGAAGGCAGACTGCCTTCTGCTGGGTTATTGAACTAAACTGGCTCAGCAGAGGGCCCAAGAACTGTCGCAGGAACCGGCACGTTGGGGGCCACGGCGAGTGGAGGGACAGTGGCACAGCCTCGGGTGTTTCCGACAGAGAGCCGCGGGGCAGAGGCACGTCCTCACCCTCACTGCCACCGTGTCACAGGAGACGGAGCAGCCCCTCAGGTTCACCTGCTGAAGACAGCACTTCCAGACTCAAGGCTATAGACATAAAAAATCCATTTCCTCTCCACCTCACAACAGGATTTTAGGTACCAAGTATTCACCCTTACTGCAATCACAACCAAAAGCCGTGTAAAATTTCCAGGGTTAAGAGAACTCATGCCATGAGAGGAGCCAACAGGAGCATGCTTTAGGATGTTACAAAAAGGCATGGCTTTCATCAAACATCTCATCTGGCTGCGACTGAAGAGATCCTATCCAGTCACCACCACATCCTGCCTGGGAGCAGCCACCTCCAGTACCCAGGGGTCCGCTCCCACGCCTGCTCCCGAGCCCACTCCTGCCCGAACGAGCAGCTGTGCGGCCCCGAAAGAAGTGGGCAGGCTTCAAAAATCCAAGCCCTCCATGATGACGGGCTGGGTGGCAGTCACAGACAGGCGGTTTGGCCGGCAGGTCCACAGGAGTTATCACCTTCACCAGGGAGAGCAGAAGTAATGCCAGGACAGGAAACCTCTCCAGCTGGTACACACCAACAGCACTCAGAACAGCCATCCTCCACGGTGCATGAGAAAGGCAGTTCCAGGATGAACTAAGTGAAGTCTTTAACGCACGAGACACCTTTAGTAACAGAAATATCACCTCTAGTAACAGAAACACCCTTAACAACAACTTTTTGTATAACAGGAAGAAAAAAAAAACCACAAATCAAGCCAAGAAAATTCTTCCTTATTTTAGAGATGATAGGAAATTTGTCATGAGTCATCACCTAAGATTAAGTTCTTAGTTACAAATTGTCATAAGAATATGTTTATTAAGATGGATTTTTAGCAAAGCTTGTGTGTACGGGGGTTGCTGGTTGCTGCCAAAGCTCTGCAGCTACATCTGTAAAAGAGAAGGCAGCTGCTTTCAAATAAGGCAAACGGAGGCTGCAGACATGAATTACCGAAGAGAACAGCTTCAAGAACACTAATTAAAAACCGCTGAGAGGGGGAGTTCAGTTTTGTTCTTGTGTGCTGTTGCTCACTGGTGCGATGAGGTTTTGATGAGATTCACCAGCACGCTTTCCATCTTATCAAACTGCTCCTGCTGGCAAAGGAGGTACCAGGGGAAGCAGTGGCAGGGCTAAGATGAGTAATTTCCCCACAGGAGAGGTTCACATCAGTCTACAGCATCCCACTTAGTTATTTATTTGATATGAGATATTATATTGCTATGAGATATCACTTATGAGATATTTACACATCTCCTCGGTCGTAAAACTAACTGTTCAAATTAAGAAATGACCTTTTAAAATGGTTAGTTTTCCAACTCTGGTCACATAGGTTGATATTATCTCTCAAATATAGGACTCCTGAGTAAGCTCCATTCTTCATTTTATTTCTACCCTCTGTAGGTATTTATAAAATTTGTATAGATTTATATTGGTCTTGGGTTTCTATTTCAAAATACAAGTTAGGGAAAACAACTTTTTAAAGGAATCTAAAACATTTCAAACTATATGAAAATTCTTAAAATTTAGATATGCTGAAGTTATGCATTAAATCTGTGCTCATTTCTACAGTAATGTATACAAGTACAGATAAAAGATATTAAATGGTACCAGAATAACATTTTTATCTTCTGACAATCTGTAAACTATAGTGCAACACTAATTCCATAACATGCTTTAAAAAAATGTATCATAAAATGCATTATATTATTGATCTGTTTCTGCATCCATTTATTCACATTCATTTTCAATTAAAATAGAGTATTTATATTTATCAAAAAAATAATAGTTCCAGAGCAGCACTTCCATCTACCTACTTCAAAACTCTTTACAAAAGGAGCCCAAAATTGCAAATCTTCTTCATACTGTTTGGAAGAGTATGGAACAGGAGAGAGGAGCCAAACCTCAGTCACCCACACAAGGTCTTTTACTTTTGCTACACAGCTGAAAATTTAGTTCTTTGTTTCCTGATAGGTATTACTGTAATATCTTCTAATTTACCTTCTATTCATCAAACAGTTCAAGGACATTATTTTATTTACTTCTCAGAATAAGAACACCAGCATCTTGGTTTTCTGGAGCCCAGAAAACAGTAATCCAGAAGAACTGCCGCTTTGTAGAAACATAATCAACACCAAACCCAGGACAGCTTTATTTTAGCTACGGTAGGGAAAAGAAAAAAGAGAACAGTGGATTTTTTTTTCCTCATGATTTTGCCTCACCCCCTCCTTAGGTATGAGTGTTACACCCAGTCACGAGGGCCACGCGCAGGCACACGCTCGCGCACTCTGCGGTTCTAACAAGTCTTCTAAAAAAGGGAACCGAAAGTTACGTCTGTCACCCTGTCCCTAACTCACCCGGCGATGATTTCATAGCGAAGCCTTAAGAACACAGAAAGACTGTTTCTTGGCAGTGTCTCCAAAATAAAGCTCCAGGCTGAGAGTGCACATCACTTTCCTCCCTCCAGTAGCAGAACAGTATCTATGGAGTTATAATACGCGACCGGCGTGGGGAAACAAACCAGGCTTTAAAGCAAGATGGAGTGGCAGCTACGCAGTCACAGGCAACAACCGTGCCAGCTCAGCGGCATCCCAAAATGGAGCACGGTTACCTGGGCTAGGGGAAGCCTGCACCTGTAAACAGAGTCAGAACAGCGCTTTGTGGGCCCAGCAGCAAGCCTGGTCCTCCCAGGCCCCCGGAGGAGCAAACCTGATCCTCAGCAGGGCTCTTGGCTTTGTGAAAGAAGGTAGCTACGTTCACCTCCAGCATGCCTGCGATTGGCGTACTGGGACAAGCTACCCTCAGCACCCCCAAGCCCCTCCGTGCACTGAGGACAAGCTACGGGCTGGCTTGTGCACCCCAACACCCAGTGCCAGCCCAGGAGTCCTCTGAGGCAGAAACAGAGAAATGAGTACTTACAGCATCCCCGTTAAATTTGCATCAACAAATTCAATTTAGAGGGCTAATCCATAATTTATTACCTCCTAAAACACAGACAGAGGTAGCTGGGTGGATGCTTTTCCTTCTCTCAGGTAGCAGTGGCAGGCATGAAACAAGAAATTGCATGCCACTGTATTCAAGCTCCTTGAGATATTATTTTTAAAATTATTTCAAAAATGGAGCTCACCAGTTACGACAGGCTGAGCTGCGCTTGTATCCTTTTTATGACCACAAAGAGTAACAGGGACACATTAAACTTTCTGGATAAACTCTTCTTGACTGAAATCTATCCACTGCAAATAGCAAACCTGCATCAGGATTTGCACTGAGGGAAGCAAGGAGGGAAACAACTCAGTTCTGTACTACACTGACAATGACAAGTGCACAATAGAATCTGTTCTTTTAATGCCCATCAGAAGCACTTACAGCAATAGAAACTATATGCACCAACAGCAAAACAAACTAACAAAAACTAACCATCGAGTTATACCTGCTCCAGTTACTCAGAGAAGACAGAGAAAAAAAAGAAAAACGCCAGCACTAAAGCAGTTATTTTTGGAAGCGCCTGCAGTCCTCTCCCCTTTCTTCTCTCCACGTTTGCCCACACTGCAATGGCTCATGCTGCCCATAACTTTCTGCAGGGCTCTACCTCAGCAGCTCCCATGCCTTGGCTGCAGTCACAGCCTCCAGCCACACTATCAACCCCGGGGCTGGCTACCCCTAGTCCTGCTCCCCTGACCCCAGGGCTGGCCAGAAGGCACTCGCCCCCCCCTGGTCGCAGCAGGGTGCCTCAAACCCACCGCACAGCGGGCACGGGACAGGAACGGCCGCCTCACCTAGGGGCACAGTGCTGACAAGTCAGCATGGCACCACAGACTGTCTTCAACTGACCATTTGAGGAAAATATCTCAAGAGACCCTGACTCCCATTAACCGGGGTCAGCTCACCTTTTCACGCACAGCATCCCTGCTCCAGTCACCACTCACAGCCGACGGAGAGGGTCCTCAAAGTCAGGTAGGTCCTCCTGTCCCTCCTATGGCAGCCAGGCGATGCACCACATCCACAAGCTACCAAGCGGCTTTAATAATTTTCAGCCAAACCATCTCCTTGAACCAACGTGCAGTCCTGCTCGCCCTTCTGCAGGCAAGCAGATCCATGTCATCAGGAGTACTGGCCACACATGCACACCTGGCTGCTCCCGTTCAACGGCAACACCGAACTGCTGCGGTAAGGGCTGGGTTGATGAGAAATGCTTCTAGCAACTTCATTAGTTTCAAAGAAAGTAGGGTGGCATGGCCAAAGCAGCAAGTTGAGGAGATTGGTCTCTCTGCAAACGCACCAATGTATCCCAACCCAGGCAAGAAAAGCACGTATGATGCTAAGAGGTAACAATAAGTTGGAGCCCTTCCAATTTATTAATTTATACTGTAAGAAATCTGCAAACTCCACAGACTGGATGTACAGTCACAACTGATGCAGACACACAACACAGGCAGCGACGCTGCTGTGAACAGAGAACAACCATGAGGCAGCACAGGGCTCAAGCCCAAGGCAAAAATCAAAAGTTTTTGGTAAGTTTGAGCTGAAGGCTGGACATCCACGAGAGATCCAAACCAGAATCATGGCATGTGTCTTGGCCATGAGAGACATGACCCGCACCAACATTGAGACTCGGATGTTATCAGCACACACATGGCTGAAGCTGTAATTGCAGATGGAAAAATGAGGATGGGAGAAGGGAAAAGTCAAGGCAACTGACACGCCCAGAAACAGATTCTTGCGTTTCACCAGCTGGTAGGAATATACTGAATTCATACCTCAATACAGAAAAAAATAAGCTATCCGGCAGCAACACGACTTCCTAGCCATGACCCTGCTCTTGTGGCCCACTCACTGCCTTCCCAAGAAACTTCCCCCAGCTCTCTGCTTCTTAGGGCCCCTCCATACCTCAGGGAAGACTACCCTGGGAAAGGACAGGACGGGAAATACAAAATCCCAGAGCCCTCAGCTGGTAAGTGGTGCTGCAGAGCAAAATGCCCAAAAAGCTTGTTAGCAGGGCCAAGGAGAGCAGCAGGGAAGGAGGGAACCTCCAGCTACCCCACTGTCCAGAAGTTCTCACCACACCTCCCTACGAGCAGCATTGCCATTCCGTTTGGTGTCAAGAGCTGAGGATCCTTCACGTTCTCACGGCACTGCACCTCACCGGGTCTGTTCACAGTGTTCTGAACCATGCAGGGAGGCACCGATCACCCCCGGGATCCCTGTATCAGTAATGTCTGACTCCAGTTAGCCGTGGTGTGTAATGGAAAGGCTTATGCCAAACTTTAAAAGTTAATTATTGAGCAGAAACTTCATTTTCCAACATAAGATGCAAAGTTTTCCCTCACAAGATGCTTTAGGATTACTTTATTTTAAGGCAATAATTTCTGCCTTCTCTATAAAAAGCAGAAGTTGCTGATCATTTCAATCCATTCTAATTAATGATTTCATGTGATCCGCAGAAGAAGAAGAAAAGACATTTCTGTCTCAAGTAGTTAAGGCCAAAAGGTTTTCTTATAAAAAAATGCCTTGTCCACATGCCCCTTCTTCTTTTAAGGGTTCAGAGTCAGGTGAACTAGCAGATCACCGTAGATAGTAGGCAGGTGGAAAAATCCAAGTGGCTGAATACAGGTGCTTCCTTTTTCCAAATGACGAGAAACATTTTAGATGTATCTGTACACAGAAACTTTCCTACAGAGTAAGTATGCAATTAAAATCATTTTTCACTACGGCATTCTAAGCTTCAGGAATTATTACCCACTCCTTTTACCAGCAGGACCGCACACTTGAGTAAGCAGCTACTGAAATACCTACCCAGAGTACCCGGAGGAACATCATCTGCACATATGGATAAACCCTGCTCATTTCAGTGATTTCTGCAGAAGCCGAAGCAGCAGCTGGTGGCGAAGGCTGCAGAAATTCTCTGGTGCCCTCTGCTGCCAGCTGCCCAGAGCCAACAGCCCTGACACAGCCCGCTGCTCCCAGGCTAGCCCCAGTTAGGCAGTGCAGATGCCACCTTGCCAAAGATGCTGCTTTCTTCAGGACATCCTCACCATCTAGGGTCTTACTGAACTTTTTTTCCTTTTTTCTTTCTTTTGCCTTCCAAAGTACAGCTTGGTTTAGATGGAATGAAGCTCTCAACTGGTGTCTTTCCCATCCCCCTACTCTGTAAATAATGTTTGTTTCTACTGTACTAGAAAAACTTCCATTTTTTCATGGCAAATCGAGCTCTCATTTAGAACACACTGCCACCAAACTTCCCCCCTCCAATGCAATACTGTAAGTAACAGCCCCATGCTGAATCACCCGTCATTTCAAAAAAACGTAAAGACAGCGGTGACAGGAACTTGTCATGATTTCATCCCAACGCCTACTAGAGCACTCATGCAAGTTTGCAAGAATAAAAAGTCTTATTTAGTTCAGGGGTTTTTTCGAGGTACCATAACATATCAAGATTTTCTAGGCAAAATTCAGCTTGACTTGTCCAGTGCTCCCTCGAAACACAACAAGAGTGTGGCAAATGAGACCATTAAATAGCTACGCTGTGCACAAGCAGAGGTGGGGAGCAAGCACACTACTCTCTGGGTAAGACTGAACACTTCCATTGATCAAAAACTAAAAAACTGGAATGTTTGTATTGTTTTGCATATTCCATTTCTCAAAGCCTTAAACCAGCAGCAAAGAGGTTTGTTATAATTTTTATTTTTTCAACTAGAAAAAGGAAAGAGAAAGCCAGAGTGAACTCTATCCTACCTGAGCAACGGCCACCTAGTCCCGTGGCTTTGTTGACTTTGGTCATTTGAGAGGTTCCCAAGACAGAACTCTCCAGCTTTGCTCCACCTCCAGTAAACCCCCGAGACAGGACACACGCAGTACAATCCTAGGGGTGTAGCTGCCAACAGAATTCTCCCATTAGTTAAAACAGGATATACCATAAATTGGACTAGAAGCAGTGACGGCAGCCTTAAAAGAAGAACTAAAAGGTAAACATCTGCTGTCTCTGTCATCTGCAGGGCACATCCCCACGTGCTCTCCTTCCCCTGCCGATCCGCAGTAACAGCATGCAAGTGAATTAAAGACCTCAGCCACACTGCAATTAGCCTTGCTCTCAACAGGAGCACACAGGATGATTTAAAATACCACCAGAAGCCTGCAGCCTGCATGACCTACCACTAAGACCACTACCGCTAAATCCCTGATCTTGGACACAGGCAATCAGAACAGACAAGAGGCTTGCCCCTTGGCTGTGCCTTTCTGGCTGTCGGCTGTTCAGATAGAGCAGGTAAAAGCAATAAACTCAGAGGCAACCCATAACAAGCTATCACGTCCTTAGAAGTGCAGCTTCCTGCTAATGAAAAACATCTGTAATTTTAACTGAAAAGCACTTTACCTTTTTCAGCTCCCAGCCAGCCGCAATTTCCACTCCCTTCGTGATTTAGAAGGCCAAAGCAGCAACCGAGAAATGCCATCAGATATTTACAGCACACACACAACCCTCTATTCCTTTCCAGATTTGTCAGTGCAGTAAGAACATCCACACCACAGTGTCTCATTTCACACAACCCATAATAACCGGAAGACATTTTCTCCTCGTTTGTACCAATGCATTCCCCTCTAGTACCCAGGAGTGCATTTGTGTGTATATGGAGAAACTGGATTTCTCAGCAGCTTGCCACCACTGTGACAAATAACTCAACAGCCAGCGCAGGGCTGCCTTCACAGGTGCTGTATTTTACCGATTTCTACTTTTTTATTGAAGTGGAGAAAACCCCAGTCATAAACCCAAGTTCACACTGGACATACCTTCAGGGAAAGATACTGACTTGCCCGCTGTTTGCTCAGCAAATAGATCCAGTCTCTAGAGAAGTACTTCTACTTAGATTTCACTAACAGGTAAAGACGTTCAGGAGAGGAAATTTCATTTTATACTCCAAGGCTCTCTGGGCAGTAACATCAGCGTGCAGGGACTTGCACAGTGTGGCCCCAGCCATGACAATACTCACAGCATCGTTCCTAACGTGTGAGTAACAACAAAGTGCTGATCAAGAATAGGAATGGTTCAGTATGTTGCATAACTTACATTAATTGCAATTTACATTACTGAATCATATACAAGTATACTTAGCTGAATTCATTAAGACATTACCTTTAAGAAGTCGGGAGGGAATTTAAAGGGAAATAAAATAATAACATATGTAATCTAACACAGGAGTATGTCAGGCGGTGGACGTATGTGCTGATGCGCTGGGCAGCAACAAGATTGCAGCGTGTCTTTCAGAGTTAAGCATGCAAAGATTTGCAATACCTATTAACCAGCAGTATATAAGAAAGACTTGTCATTTCATGGGGCAAAACATAAAACAGGTTATAAAAAAAACACTTATACCTAAACCAAACAGCCACTTATGTCCTCCTTAACTGCAGCTACGGAGCTGAAATGGATGACGTTTAACTATCACCTTGGGGTGCCCGTAGTCACCGTTCATTCTATGTTCTAGTATATTTTGTGTCATTGTCACCAAAATTCTATAAATTTCTGAGCTCTTCTGTATCATTAGTTACTATCAAAAGAATTTAATGAAAAAGCCAAAAAGAACTTCCAAAAACCAAAATCAGAAGTGTTGCATTTTCTTGATTGTTACAGTCTTCAGAAGATAAATACTAGTTTCTCCAGTGCTCTATGCTGCTAAGAGACTTGCCTGGGATTTAATCAGGCAAGAAATGGCTTTCAAGACTCTGCAAGCCTACAGGCAGTGTTTTATAATGGTAAAGCTGATTAAAAAAGGTGAAGAAAACCCGTCGAGATGCAAAACACAATGTATGCCTTGGAGTTAATCTTTCAGAGTTGCATGGTGACTTAGTATCCTGCCCCAGAATTAAGCCCTGCATGACTCCACCATGAAGAGGCACACCAGCTGCTGGGGCTGTAATTTCACAATCCTAACGTGTTTTCAAATGACTGTAGATTAGCTCATTATGAAGTGTGTAACCACCTAAAATATTTAGCAGTCACTCGACCTTCCTTCTCCCAAAAAGGCCATTACAAATTCAGGAATCTCTCCTCAACACTTCATTTAATTTCTGAAAAGAGACCAAAAAAAAAAAGTATCTGTCCGCAATCGGACAACACGCAGAAATCCTCATGTTCCACAGCAGGAGGGATACCACGAGTGTGTGACGCTCCTTCGGCTGTGCTGCTGTGTCTCTGGGCGCAGATGAGCTGCTCTTCTCTGCCGTGACAGTGATACCCACACAGCCAGCACCCCCCGAGTTTACACCCTCACACGGTCTACTGTCACATTGGACATCAGCCTGTGGCCGTGCACTCCAAGCTACACCATAAAAAAATCAACCTGAAAGAGATTTGTGATCTCACGGCAATTATTTCTGGGAGAGGGAATCAGCGGAGCGTCGGGGTCTGCAACCACACCATGAGAGGAAACCACACATAGGCAGGACTAGTTATTGCTATTTTCAGGGATCCTGAACACGCACTACCAATAAAAATTGTGTGTACAGTCCCAATACCCAAGCATTTTCCTTATCCTCCTGCTTAGAATCCTAGAATCACAGAATCATTACGGTTGGAAAAGACCTCAAGGATCATCAAGTGCAACCCAACACCACCTAACCCACTAACCCATGTCCCGAAGCACCACGTGAACACGTTTCTTGAACACCTCCAGAGATGGTGACTCCACCACTGCCCTGGGCAGCCTGTTCCAGTGCCTGATCACTCTTGCAGTGAAGACTTTTTTTCTCATATCCAGCCTAAAACTTCCCTGGTGCAACTTGAGGCCGTTTCCTCTTGTCCCATCACTTGTTCCTTTAGAGAAGAGCCCAGCACCCACCTCACCGCATGCTCCTTTCAGGCAGTTGTAGAGAGTGATGAGGTCTCCTCTCAGCTTCCTCTTCTCCAGACTGAACCCCCCCAGCTCCCTCAGCTGCTCCTCGTCAGACTCCAGCCCGTTCCCCAGCTTCGTTGCCCTTCTCTGGACCTGCTCCAGCCCCTCAATGTCCTTCTTGGGGTGAGGGGCCCAAAACTGAACACGGAATTCAAGGTGCGGCCTCACCAGTGCCGAGTCCAGGGGCACAATCCCTGCCCCAATCCTGCTGGCCACACTATTGCTGATGCAGGCCAGGATGCTGTTGGCCTTCTTGGCCACCTGGGCACACTGTTGGTTCACGTTCAGACAGCTGTTGACCAGCACCCTCAGGTCCCTCTCTGCTGGGCAGCTTTCCAGCTACTCTGCCCCAAGCCGGGAGCGTTGCAGGGGGTTGTTGTGACCGAAGTGCAGGACCCGGCACTTGGCTTTATTGAACCTCAGACAACTGGCCTCAGCCCATCGGTCCAGCCTGTCCACATCCCTCTGCAAAGCCTCCCTGCCCTCAAGGAGATCAACACACCCGCTGGGTTTGGCGTCATCAGCAAACTTACTGAGGGAGCACTCCATCCCCTCATCCAGGTCATCGATAAAGATGATGAACAGGACAGGCCCCAAAACCGATCCCTGGGGAACACCACTGGTGACTGGCCGCCACCCGGACTTCACTCCATTCACCACGACTCTTTGGGCTCGGCCATCCAGACAGTTTTTTAACCAGCAAAGGGTGTTCCTGTCTTTAGTCATGAGCCACCAGCTTTTCTAGGAGGATGCTGTGGTACGCAGTGTTGAAGGCCTTGCTAAAGTCCAAGTAGATGACATTCACGGCCTTTCCCTCATCCACCAGGCGGGTTGCCTGGTCATAGGAGACCAGGTTGGTCAAGCATGAGACCAATCAGGTCAAACAGCACACATTTCCCCTCCATGGCTCCAAGTGAGAATTTAATCATCTACTCCACGCTGATCCTCAGCTGAGCCGTTCATGGGGCAGTTCTTGCACAACGCGTGCAACAGCTACGTTGGAATGAGACTATCTGCAGCAACTGAAATCATACTTGAGATTCAAGCAGCATGAAATGTTACCTCAGCAAGGTATGCAAGGCTGGATTACTTTGCCCAGCCGCACCATGAACAGCACCGCCTCGGATCTCCTCTGCAAGCGTTACGTGTCCGACTGCATCTACATGTGAGCTGCTTCTTTTGTTGCTTTTGGTCAGCATCAAAAGCTCTTCTTCAAAACAGCAAATTTGGGGAAAGAAAATAAAAAAGCTTTGTCTTACCGTATTCTGCACACAGCTGCCAAAGAAACGTTTGTTGGAAATTTCAACAAAAAAAATTAAAGCTCATTAAACTTTTAATTGCTGCTTTCATTTAGTGTCAAGCTGGATATGCAAGCTAATGAACAATTTGTAAGCATCGTTAAAGAAATACAGGAAGACCCCAGGGAGGCTCATTTATACATTAAGAAATCAGTCATTTCAACAACAGCTCAAGTGGATACCACTAATTTCAAACTAATAAAAAACTTCTACGTAGGTTACATTCGCAGTAAAGAATTTCCTCACACTTAGGCTTGAGACAGCAAGAACATCAAAGCTGAATTAACCTTCGGGGGAAAAAAAAAAAAAAGAATGCTTTCTGGTCCGTTTTGGCTTCAGAACCAGCCTCTCCCCCCAGTTACCACCTGATTTAATCCTCTAAGTCATCACACAGCAAGCCTAGACTTGGAGAAAAGCTTTTCCTACATCTCTGACTAATTCTTTCAAAACAAATACTTGAGAACGCACAAAGTGGCTGCAGCTGTATCTTTCCCTGTGGCCATTTAAAACCAGTTTTCTTGTTTGACAATTGTTATTTTGGCCAAAGACTAGGGCAAACTCTGGACTGTTCGCCCCATCTTCTGTACACAGCAATCCACATGAAGACTGCTGCATGTCCTCCAAAACCTTCTCTTCTCCTTCTCAAGTCCCCAGTTTAAAACTCCAGGTGGTTCAGGGCTCAATGGGAGTTCAAAGCTGGACTTGCCATAGCCTCACAGAAAAGCACTACGTCAGCACAGCTCGCTCTGAACTCTTTTCTGCATCAGTCCTTACCGCCAGCCTTCTCCCAGCACAGGCTGACCAGGAGAAGATGCTCCCACGGCCTTTCTCTCCAAAAGGTGGCCTCAGTGATCCCTGCGGGGCCCTTCCAGCTTGAGATATTCCATGATTCTAAGGTACCAACCCTGGGAACTGCAACACTGGCACTGGGATACATCCCTGACCCAGACAATCCTCAGCCTGGCTATTGAGCCCGACTGCGATGCCTGGCACCCGGGAGGCTCGTACCGAGAGCTAGCAGGGAAAGCAGAGCTTTCTCAGCACAACACTGAGGGTGCTGCTGGGTCTTGGGCTTCCTGGTGTGTTGATCTCCTGGAGGGCAGGGAGGCTTTGCAGAGGGATGTGGACAGGCTGGACTGATGGGCTGAGGCCATTGTCTGTGGTTCAATAAAGCCAAGTGCCGGGTCCTGTACTTTGGTCACAACAACCCCCTGCAACGCTCCCGGCTCGGGGGAGAGTGGCTGGAAAGCTGCCCAGCAGAGAGGGACCTGGGGATGCTGGTCAACAGCTGTCTGAACGTGAGCTAGCAGTGTGCCCAGGTGGCCAAGAAGGCCAACAGCATCCTGGCCTGCATCAGCAATAGTGTGGCCAGCAGGACTGGGGCAGGGATTGTGCCCCTGGACTCGGCACTGGTGAGGCTGCACCTTGAATTCCGTGTTCAGTTTTGGGCCCCTCACCACAAGAAGGACATTGAGGGGCTGGAGCAGGTCCAGAGAAGGGCAATGAAGCTCGGGAAGGGTCTGGAGCACAGGTCTGACAAGGAGCGGCTGAGGGAGCTGGGGGTGTTCAGTCTGGAGAAGAGGAGGCTGAGAGGAGACCTCATCACTCCCTACAACTGCCTGAAAGGAGGGTGCAGTGAGGTGGGTGCTGGGCTCTTCTCTAAAGGAACAAGTGATGGGACAAGAGGAAACGGCCTCAAGTTGCTCCAGGGGAGGTTTAGGCTGGATATGAGAAAAAATTTCTACCCTGAAAGACTGATCAGGCATTGGAACAGGCTGCCCAGGGAAATGGTGCAGTCACCACCCCTGGAGGGGTTCAAGAAGCATGTCCATGTGGTGCTTCGGGACATGGGTTAGTGGGTTGCGTGGTGTTGGGTTGGACCTGATGATCCTTGAGGTCTTTTCCAACATTAATGATTCTATGATTCACACGCTCTCAGAGCTCGGGCAGCCGGTGAATTTGGGAGCGGCTTCCTGCAGCAGGAGAGGGCATCAGCAGCCGCTGCTGGGACGAATGGCTTTCTTGCCAACACACAGTCTGTAATTTGCATTGGTTGTCATCAAGTAATAGGATCTCCCATCGCGTTTATGAACAATCAATTCTAAAGTGTACTTGCTCTGCTAAGTTTATTCTGTTTGAACACATAAACTAGTCAATGAGGAACACCTACCTGGCTCCGAAGATGTCTTTTTTCGCTAGATCAATGCCAGAAACCACCTTGACCCTGAGGATACGAGACTCCTCCTGCAAATGAAAAATAAAACAGGTTCAATGTTTATTCTGTAATTCATTTTGAAGATCAACTGTTCGCAAGAGGTTAAGCTGTGAACAAGCTCTCAGCCTTTGGACAGAAGAAGTCTTTCCTAGGTAGGACCTTGAAAAGAAAAACTTCTTGGAAGGAGGGATATACTTTATCAGTTAAAGAATAGCCCGGATTCAAACCTGAAGAGCATCCAACTCCAGTCAGAGCTGTTCAGAGTTAAATAAAAGCAGAACAAGATTAGACAATAGTAATAGTGTCACAGTAATGTCACAACAATAGCAATAAAAGAAGAGGACAATCTGCTGAGCAAGCCAATTTCCAATCCTCAGTGGTCCCTACTCCACAGAAATTCATTATGCTTAGACACTCAAGCTGTCTCTTCAGACACAGGGGAAAATATTAATCACATTTTTGTCCAACAACACTAATACCTCTTGGTCAGAGAGATGTCTGCAGTTTTTAAAAAAAGGGCTGCAAGATTAAAAATAAATCCTTAAAATTACATTGTTTAAACCTGTCTCACCACCTTGGTATAGACAGAGCTAAAAAACAACTTGCAGAGACACATGGCAGCTTCTGAAGATGCATGTTACTAGGACATCAACCTGATGCTCAGTTTATCACTTCACTGCATAAAGCTCCTGAGGAGCATTAGTACAAACAGTATTTTTTTTGCTTTGTTTTTCCCCACCCTGTTTGACCAGTTGATTTTTGCTACAAAAGAGGCCACCACAACTAAATCAGGAAAGGATCCTACCGAAACAGGTTCTGCAGTCACCCGTGTGGGCTGTACCCCTTTCTCCTCTGCTAAGCCTGCCAGAACTGCAAGATAAAAGATTCAGTTACAGTAATTTGAGACCCGGCTCCTGGAAGCAAGTTCAGAAAACACCACCGCTTTCCCACAGGTTTATTGGGGCACGACCACACCGCACCTACTCCGTTTGCTCTAGATAGCTGCAAGCCAGGCACAGAGCTCTTAGCTGAGATTTCTGCCATCACCATGAAGGTCAGAAACACCCCAGAAGCAACGCCATACCCATCCAGTCTAAAACCACGCTTCTGGAGGGAGTCAGGAGCAGATTACCTTGGAGAAAGAAAACCAAAAGCCTCCCTGAACCTGTCCGCAGAGCGAGCTTCACCCTGACACGCTTGCTGCTGTTGTGCTGCACTGACAACAACAGCTTGAGGATTTAGAGCTTCATGACAATTTGTTTGTTGGTATTCTTTGCAGCAGCATTTAATACTGCCCAAAGAAGTTTCTAAATAAGAAAACAGGAGGTGGCTTTGAGCAACCTGGGCTAGTGGGAGGTGTCCCTGCCCATGGCGGGCAGGTGGAACTCGATGTTCTTTAAGGTCTCTTCCCACCCAAACTGTTCTGTGGTTGTATGATTCCTTCACAGGAGAGCCTAAAGCTTATCAGAGAGGAGAACAAAGAACAATTTGATGGTGTTCTGTTAGTGGACATTGATTTATTTTTAAATACATGTTAACTTTTTTCTGTCTGTTAATGTCAATACAACATGCTTGGTCTTCTAGAGTGGTTTTAATAGACAAAAGGCAATGAACCTGCAAATTGCAAAATTCCTTCACTAAGAGAAGACAGCATAGAAAAAAATGTCAGAAATACAGACTATTCTGACCTTACTGAAGGAGAACTGGAGAATAAGAAGTTGTAATACCAAGCAGAGAGGGACAGAAAGAGGGGTTTCTGACAGTTACTATATTATCAGTACTACTCAGATTTCCCCCCCCAAAGTCCAACATCACCTTTGCTAGAGTGGCATCTTATTTCTGCACTAAAATCGTTCATCTCTGTGTATTCACCGAGTCAAAGAAACTCCATATTAAAAAAAAAATTTAAAAAAAAATCACAGAGCAGGTTACTGCACTGACCTTTTCTTATCTGTATCATTTTATCTAACAACATTCCAAAAGCAGCACAACAGCACAGGTGCACTCACGTGCACACATACGCATAAAAAGCATAATAAAAGAATATTCCAGCTCACGTGACTATGCAAAACCTCCCCTGATATCGATAAAGGGTTCCCGAACGCAGCTTGCTCAAGCATCACCGTCAGCAGGGGTGGGAAAACACAGCAGCTCCCAGCTCCCAGCTCCATATCTGTATTCCTCTGATCTCCATTTCCCCAGCCCAGGGGGGAACAGTAAGACTGATGGGCAGGAAAAAAAAAAAAAAAAAGAAGTTTTTCATATTCTTATGCTTGCTCCTTGTGTCCCAATTTCTCCATTTATGGCCTAGTACACTGTGTCTAGGTAAAGAAAGGAGTTAAATTTTCACAGCAAGAGAGAGGCAATCTCACCTCATTGTCCACTGAGAAATCCGATAATGGCCAGGCACAGGAGAGACCTGAAACACAGACCATCCATCACCCGGCACAGGTTGCCGCCCACCCTGCTCTGAAAGGCTGCGCAAGGAAAGAAAATCAGGATTTTTGGGTTTTTTTCTTGTAAACCCAGGACACAACAACAGAAAACAGTCAAGACAAGATCGCTAACCAGGGAAAAATCCTGAGTGAGAAGACCCAGGATCCAAACCCCAACTACAGCGATGTTAGCTGTCCGTTTCTTATTTTTACTCCAAGTATGTCGATTTTCCAGATAGGGAAGTTCTTACCTACAAGCACAGAGAATGCTGTCACTGAGATCTGTGTCATCTGGACACACCGTCCAGACTAAATAATAATTAAAAAAGCCAAAGACTTAACCATCAGTCCAGAGTTAGCCAACTATGAACCAAGACCACTCGCCAGTAAAGCTAACACATCTTGTGAGCCCTGGGCTCGCTGCTCACGCTCTGCACAGTGTATTGACGCCTCTGAAATGCAGGACCCGAGCCAGCAACCCATTGCAGCCCAGTCCAGGGCCACCCAGAAGCACCGATGTGTACGTATGCTCACCAGCAACCAACCAGACAGATCCTGCAAAGAGCGAGCTGGCTGCGTGCAGGGGGCAGGAAAACCCCAGACAAGTGGAGAATGGGGTGAGGAAACAGATGTGGAGGATTAAGGAGAAGCAATATGGTCATCCTGACCTGCATCAGCAAGAGTATGGCCAGCAGGATTGGGGCAGGGATTGTGCCCCTGGACTCGGCACTGGTGAGGCCGCACCTTGAATTCCGTGTTCAGTTTTGGGCCCCTCACCCCAAGAAGGACATTGAGGGGCTGGAGCAGGTCCAGAGAAGGGCAACGAAGCTGGGGAACGGGCTGGAGCACAGGTCTGATGAGGAGCGGCTGAGGGAGCTGGGGGGGTTCAGTCTGGAGAAGAGGAGGCTGAGAGGAGACCTCATCACTCCCTACAACTGCCTGAAAGGAGGGTGCAGTGAGGTGGGTGCTGGGCTCTTCTCTAAAGGAACAAGTGATGGGACAAGAGGAAACGGCCTCAAGTTGCACCAGGGAAGTTTTAGGCTGGATATGAGAAAAAAAGTCTTCACTGCAAGAGTGATCAGGCACTGGAACAGACTGCCCAGGGAAGTGGTGGAGTCACCGTCTCTGGAGGTGTTCAAGAAGCGTGTTCACGTGGTGCTTCGGGACATGGGTTAGTGGGTTGGGTGGTGTTGGGTTGACGGTTGGACTTGATGATCCTTGAGGTCTTTCCCAACCTTCATGATTCTATGATTCTAATATGTTGTGGAGCTGTGGTTCTTCTTAGGACCCTACGCGCTGGAGACGGGGTGTGCAGTGAGGGTGAAGGATGTGTGGAGGGACACGGGGTTGGAGTTCCGGTTTGCAAAACCTGTAAATGAACAAGACCACGCTGAGCAGGTTAACAAGGCTGATCAGAAAAGAGATGTTCACAAGCACAAGTCTGTGGGGACTTGGATCAAGGAACTAGAAATACAAACCACAGAAGCAAAGCTCGCTAGCGAGGGATCCACATCCACGCTTCTAAACTCACACTAGAGATGGACCAACACAGCCATCAGCAGTGGGGAACAAAGGCCCACACCAACACTGACTGAAACACAACACACACTCTCACTCTAGCACCAGATGTTTCAGTTTTTGGTTTGTTTTTTTTTTTTTTTTTTGAGTTAAAGGTATTTGCTTAATTAGCCTGCGCATACCTTAAACATGAAACAGAGGCCACAAGACAATTCTGTAATCACGAGTTTGCTACAGACAAAGAGCTTTAGGTACCCTCTGAACTGACATGCTGCTGAGCAGAAAGACAACCTTAAAAGTGTTTTAGACTACAGCCTGGTAACCACAAATCCAGTAGAACACAATTTATTGGCAGTTAAATCTTGACTGAAAGCCTTTCATGAGCAATCAATGGTCTAACACGTTCTCATAGAACAGTTTTCCCAGCACAGACAAACTCCCATTCTGTGGCAACTGAATCTAACACTCCTGCGACCTGGCGGAAAGGGGAACGAGGCAATCCCCACCTACCACCCTGGTCAGGCTCAAGGACCCAGCCTTTGGATGCTCCCTTCCTCCCCATGTGCCCAAGCACCCCGCACCCACCCTTGCTCAGCACCCTGCCCCATCTTTCCACTAGCAGCTGAGCTTTCCTTCTCGTACCATCCCAGGGATCAGGAGGCAGGAACATGCACGTGGGGTCCCAGAAAGTGGATACCAGCAGGTCCAGCTTCCTGAGGATGAGCATGACTGCTCCTCCGCAGCACCAGCACTGAAATTGCTTTCCTCCCTCCGCTGGCAGTTTGCAACTACAATGCAGAACACATCTCAGAATTTAAAACAAAGTTGTTCAGATTACTTTGCTTAAAAAAAATTTTGCAACACTGCTGCTAGCTGTGCACGCACATCAGGATGGTGGTTGTTGGCTGGCTGTTAGCAGCTAAGCTGTAAACCACCAACATCTATGAAGCCTCACTGGTCAGAGGTATTTCTGCCCATACTCCTCCCGTCCTCGCCCTTCGCCTACCTCGCCCGCTGCAGCCAGGGCGCCGTAAAGTGCTTGGTTAGGTATTAATGTCAAGTTCCACTGCTAACCACGTCCATACTTACTTCTGCTTTTGTCCAATGATTAACACAAAGTTTATGTATTCTTGCCTCCCCGAAAAATGTCAGAGGTTACGTGCTTTTCTTCTTTGCTGAAGGATAAGCTTTACACATTGTGTTTTCTCATCTGTAATTCACGCTGCCATGTTAGAAGATTTAGGTGATTTATGGGGAACCAAGCTACGAAACCAAAAGCCAATCATGCAGCAAAACCCAGACTCACCACCAAAGAACAGACCCCAGTTCACCTCAGAAAACTGAGAAGGGAATACAGATGCGTTTCCAAGATTTAGGAGACTTTTGTGTGTCTATTCATGTGCATGATTCACATTTTTAAATTAGTTTTTAAATGAACACCACATTTACCTTCTCCAGGTGCTCTGAAAAGCAAAGTCACTTCTAACACCTATGAAAGCATTCACATAAAGAAAACTTACTAAAAAGTCCTCCTGTCCTTGGTTTAATAAAATATCCTGGAGCCGGGAAGTTTAGGGGAGAGTTACGGCAACAACAGGGGAAGAACGCGGGCACAGCACCGTGCCCTGAAGCGTGTGCCTCCTCCCCACCAGCAAGGATGCAACGCTGCCCCCCAGCTTCACCCTCCAGAGAGAAATCCAGCTTAGTCCACACCAGCTAAACCAAACCAGATATGCTACAACAACCAAACCCAACAAGGTTTGGAACACACATCAGTCTGGTGTAAAAACACAAAAGAAGAAACCGACAGCAACCCCCAGCCCAGAGTGAGGAGGAACTGCGGGGTCAGCTTCCCCCAGGACAGAAAGCCCCGTGGTACGTTTAGAGTACGCATTGAGAGAGCAGCCCTGAAAAAACAATCGATACGGGTATAAAATTAGAAGCTTGGCTTTTTTTAAATGAACAGATGAGTGTGAAAGGCACAACGCCGGGATCAATGCAAACCAGTATTTGAACAGATGCCATGCAGACCAGAGAAAATTAAACATTTAATGTGTTCTTTCACAACAGGTACATAAAACCATCCACCAGTCAAACCTCTCAAGATGGACAAACTTCCTTTCCTATCTTCTGAGTCGCACAAAACCCCAGCCACCCTTTGTCACACCTGCCTTGGGGACACCAGAACCCAGCAGCCGCAGAGCACCCAGACGTTGCACCACGGTCTTCGCCCAGCACCGAAAGCCCAACTTACCAAGTGCTGACAGGCTGCTTCTGCACAAGAACCCCACGGCAAGAGCCAGCCGCGTTGGTGGCAGCGCGCCGCAGGGCACCGCGTCCGTGGCAGCCCCAGCTGGCTAACGCGGAAGTTTTGCTGACGGAGGTAATAAATGTCCCTCACCAAGGCAACGAGGTGAAAGGACAGCAAATCTAGGATTTCACCTGAAGAAAGCTTAGCGTGAACCGTGGCCAGGGAGTGTTGCTTTGGGTTTGGTTTGCTTTGGTGTGTTTTTTTTTTTTTTTTTCCCTTCTCTCTTGTGTAGAGACATTTGATTTCAAACCAAGATAGGCGCTGGTGAGGTAAATTTCCACTGACTGAAGGAGAGAAGCCAGATCACGCTGGAAAGTTACCTGCACGCAGAGCCTCCATGAATCTGGTTCCATCCACTGAGAACCTCATCTCGATTTTTACTACACCTGAAAGTTTTCAAAACATCACAAAATAGAAAAGACAACAGATCTTTAACTCAATGTTTTGGTTACAAAACAGATCAGAATGGAAAAGACAACAAACCTTTAACCCAATGTTTTAACTGTTGGAAGTTTTATCCTGAAGGAAAAGTGCTGACTTTTGCTGTGATTTGTTGGTGGATTAAGCCAACCCACGTTACAGCTGAATGAAGAAAAAAAAAACAAACAACACTCCAGGAAGCTATTCCACATCAACATCTCCGACAGAACATCCCCAAGCCGGGTGGTCCTCTGCTCTGCCACACAGCCACCCACCCAGCACCCAACACCGTGAGGGCAGCCCACAAGCAGGGCCAGGGCGGGACGCCCCACTGCTGGCTGGCCCATCGCCTCGGGCATGGCCAGCTGCCTGCCACCACTGTTGGGAAGAAAGGCCACAAGCCGAGCGAGAAGTCAGTCACCACACACAACACGGCGTCCCTCCGCATCCCCCAGCAGCACGGGAAGAAGCTGGCTTTCCTCCTGGAGACATGGGGAGGAGAAGAGAGGCATCACAGTGACAGCTCAACCTCTGGGGACACCACCAGGACCTTCCGAAGGCCATGTGGTGAGTGTGAGCATGATTCTTGTGGTACCTTAATGATCTTGAAATTTGTCAGTGGCAATTCTGCCAACAGTGATAAAATCTCAGTTCTGCAATGAAACCAAAAACCTGGGGAACGAACCACCTCTCCACTCTCCTCCACGGAGTTCAGCAGAGGAAAACAGAGTCAAGGTTACAACCACCTACTGATCTGGCTCCAGCACAGAAATTAAAATCTCATTTCAGGTGGTTTCACCGTGAGCAACCCGGGAACCCAGCTCAGATCTTCCTCTCTTCAAGCACTGATCACACTCCCTGGTGGGAAGCCCAAGGCGGGAACACATCATGCCTTTTCTTCCCTGCAGGGTTCTCAAAACTCACTGCGTGATGCAACATAACAAAAAAAAACCAAACCAAACCAACAACATTATTTACTCTAAAGTGGATCTCAAAATCAGAGCAACTGACCCTAGAATCACAGAATCATAGAATTATGAAGGTTGGAAAAGACCTCAAGGATCAAGTCCAACTGTCAATCCCCACCACCTAACCCACTGACCCATGTCCCTAAGCACCACATCTACACGTTTCTTGACCCCCTCCAGAGATGGTGACTCCACCACTTCCCTAGGCAGCCTGTTCTAATGCCTCATCACTATTTCAGTGAAGACATTTTTTCTGATATCCAGCCTAAACCTCCCCAAAAGGTTCAGGAGAAGCTTCAGGAGGAAAGAGCACTGTGTACTGTGGCTCAGCAAGCCGTTTGGAGCCACACGGAGCTGTCAGTGGCAGAGCCCCGGCACCTGCGGAGCTCCACCACAGATCTCCGGACCGACACAGCTGGGACGGTGTGGTGGGTTGGCCCTTGGCTGGGGGCCAAACCACACACACCCGCTCACACAGTCCCTGCCCCCACCCAGTGATAGGGGAGAGAATTAAAGAGGTAAATGGCAATGAGGACTCATGGGTTGAGATAAGGACAATTTAATAACTAAACTACAATGATATTGGAAATAATACTATATACAAATATGCAATGTGATACACAGTGATACTGCCCCTCCCCACCTGATGACCAAAGGCCCAGCCCACTCCCAGCCAATGACCCCGGACGAGGGAGGGGATGGGTGATACACAATGATACTGCCCCCCC
>VZTO01005568.1:0-30166 GCA_013400615.1 Syrrhaptes paradoxus | reverse complement strand
GCCGAGCAAGGCCGGGCAGGGCCCGGCAGGCGTGGCGAGCACAGGCCCACGCCGGGTGCCGGCTGCTGCCCCCACCCCCCGCGGTTCCGTGGGGCCCGGCGCCCTCGGCGCGGCCTGACCTGGCGCGAGGCGGCAGGGGCAGGCTGGCCCGGCCGGCGTGGGCAGCCCCCAGCGCATAGACCCCCCGCTGCGGCCCTGGCACGGCAGAGTTCGGGTCCCTGGGCCTCAACGGGTAGCCGGGCCTGCCCAGGCTGGGTCCCGGCCACCGCGGGGGCTGCCTGGGGTGCAGCCTCGCCCCAGGGTGACACTGCCCACCGGTTTGTCATCAGCTCTGGTCATGCTGGTCACAGGCACTGGCCAGCCATCACCTCTGTGATAGCCATCATCCTAATCTTGTGTTCTTCGCCATGCATTTTCTGTCAGAAACTCCCGCGGGCTGCCCAGGCATACTGAAACAAGCTGCAGCTGGTGTAACGGTCATGGGTGCAACGTGAATATCCATGTATTTACAGGTCTTTCCATACATTGTGGTGATGATCTGCTTTTTACCAGTATAATATCCATGTTGAAATAGTTGATGAGAAAAGAGAGAGGTCACTGTACGGCACAGTATTTTTCATATTTCAATGGTATACTCCATAAGTACCACACCAGAATTAAAAGAGATGCATAGGAATACATTGTGTGTGCCTGCACATCTCTCTTGTCTTTGCTCTGCTTTCACACCATTACGATCTCGTTATTTTGCACCATGTTTTGGGGATATGTAGATATAAAAAATCTTATGTTGCAAAGCAATGTCCTTATGTATTTAAACTGTACATTTCTTATGTCCCTGCATGCACCCCCTCCTCTACTGCATTAATTTTTACGAAAAAAAATGCTTTACTCTGATGAATCATTAACCATTGTGTTGTCAAGGAATGCATCCCTGATGCAGGCAGGGTATGGCTATAAAAAGATAGCTTAAACACTCCAAAAGCATAGAAATGTTTATGGTGTGCTCTAAGTATCTCTTAATGGGCAAATGAGTTAATGTAATGCAATCAGGAGGCATTGCTGAGGGCATGCTTCCCTGTGATAGGTGAAAAAGCTGTTTTTACAATGATGGGACTAAAAAGTGAGGGTCATTTTGGAAAAAAAAAACCCTCATAGCTCATCTTGTATAAATCATGTGGTAGGCAGAGGTGAGTTGTGAGGGGGGCTGGGAGGAGCACAGTCAGCAGACACTTATTTTGATAAGCAGTGTTAAGCTGTTTGGCCAAGAGTTTCCTGTCTGGTACCAACTTACTCATGGCTGGCTTCTTTAGAAATCAGGGCTGTTTTTCCATGAAAGCAAAGGAGGCAACAAATTGAGGGGAGCCCATTATAGTCTGTGCAGGCAACATGGTTTTAGCATGTTAAAATTTTAGTGCTGTCAGGGCAAGGTTGCACCCCAGTGCATGATTGCCAGCAAGAGAATCAGTCTTCAGCTTGATCAGTTTGGTACATATTAAAGGCAATTGGCTTGTGCTTTGCCAGACTTCTATAAGCATAATATCTTGAAATCTTCATCTGGGTAAAGTCTATGTTTGTTAAGGCTTTACTTGCCAGTATCTCCTCATCACTCGCTTTGACTCTAGTTCTTCTCACACAGCTGCTGTGGCTGAGTTGTGGGTAAGACACCTTTGGGGTACTGTACGGCTCCAAGCACAATTTTAGAGCTAGAAAATAAAACCCATGGCTGCCTTGGGGAGTTAGGTCATTGTGTCTCCCAATTCTCTCAAGGTTGCTCCAAGCTCGTTTGAATAGCCATATGTATTGTCCCTACCCCTTCTCAGGGTACCTTCAGTCCCTGAGGCTCCTTCAGTGCTTGGTCTCCACACTGAGGCTACTGACAGAAGAAAGGACCAGTGTGGACAGTGATGGTTAGTGTGGAAAAACAATTTTCTAATGTTAATGGTCTTGCCACTAGAATTAGGTGGACGTCACTCAAAACTAATTCTGGGTAGAAGGAGCAAAACATCTCTGAATGCCTGGGCCAGAGAGGCCAACAGGTACCCTAACAAGGGAAGGTACCCAGATACTTGGCCCTGTTCTGGTAGAGCATGCTTTCATTTACATGCTTTGACACCCCCTTAGCTTTGGGATATCTCAGATTCCTTTGCCTCAAAAATCCGGCACTGAACAAAGAGGCTTCTCTGGTCAGCTTCTGTTGGTACATACATGTGGGCACAGTCAATCATCTCTCCTAGAAAAGTGCCACTAACCCACGGGTTCAGGGCATTGTCAGAAGTTGTCCTGCCTCAGGTCCTCTGTGAATGAGGTGGTAAGGAGTATTTCCTGCACTTGATTGAGTAAAATCTGACCAAGACACATGTTACCCAACAGACAAATCTCCAGGATAGGCAGGCTGAAGATTGTGGTGGCCCAGGGCAGCCGTGAAAGGCTATCAGTCTGCATTCTCAGACCTAGAAAGGTCTGGGCTTCTCCATATAGCAGGATTAAAGGGGAAGAAGGGCTTGCAAGGTTGGGTTAGAGGAAGGTTACAGGGCAATATTAGCAAGAGGACTATCTCCTTCCTACTTTTTCCTCTCTGTTTCTGTATTTAGGTCTGATTCACTGTAGCCTTCTACCTGCTGTATTCACTTACACCAGCACAGAGTGCATTCAAACCAGGTTCAAATGTAACCCTGCTGACTTTTAGTATTTTATTACTCTCTTCCCCACCCCCTCACCAGCTCCTTCCACTTCAGTTTTATCTCTCTGTTTCTTTCACACTCTCTGACACACTTGCTGCCTTCCATTATTAGTCAGATAAAGCCAGGCAACCCAAGCATCCTACCTACATGATTCTTTCTGTGTTCTCCTTCTCCATGCTGACCCCTAGGTCCTGAGTTGTGTGTGCTGGGTCTTCACATTTCTGTCTGCTCCTTCTTTGTCCTGCAGAGCTAAAAAAAGGGCAGGGACCAGAAAGTTATTTGAATGAATCAGATCCTGAGCTCTCCAAATAAGAAAGCCATTGTCTTCCTAAAATACGTGAACTCTCGTGTGAGTGCATGGTAGCATCCCCATAACTTTGCAAAGTCTTTGCCTCGTCCCTAGATCAGTGTGCCAGCTGTTGAGATTAGATTCCAGACTCCTTGAGTCATTAACTCCCATGTTTTCACTTTGTTCACAGAGCAAGTGCCTATCTTTATGGTCATGGGGAAACTGTGAAATGTGATTTTCATTTAACCTAAAGAGTCGAAAGTAAGAGGCGAAGAGTGCAGATGAAAGCAAGTCTTTACAACATTTAATAATTTTAAGATAAAGTTTGTGACACAAGGAGGTTCTGCGTTGTTGTTTCTGAATGTTTGGGACTTCTTGTTGGAACCACCCTCAGCGTCATCTCTCTCTTCTGATCTCGCTCTGATCTTTCCAGAAAGAAACCTCCATTCTCTTCATGCTGTAGATCCACCTTCTTTCCCATGCACTCAGTGTCCCACTTTAAAGCCCACAGAGCCACACTGTCTCATTCTAGGTTGTTTCTCTCTTCACCAGCACAGAATCCAAATAACTTGTCAGAACACTGATGATATTTTTTTCCCAGTCCTTCTCCAAACATAGCTAGGGTCACATCTTCTGAGATGATTTTTCACAACTGTGTGTAATGCAGACTCCGAGGCAGAAACACTGTAAGGACAAAAGAGGCTGGGGTGAATCGCTTGGATACCAACACGATCCAGAAGGCTTTTAACCCTGTAACTTACACTAGGCTAATGCACACAGGGTCCTAAGACCTGTACCTAGTTACAACTAAAGGCAGCCCAGTATCAGCTACTTACAGAGGAATTTAAAAAGCGGGTAACTGCATGGTAACTCTTGCTCTGATCTGCTCTCACAGCCCTCAGGATTTTGCAGATCAGGAACTGTCTTCCAGACAGGCCTCCAGTCGTGATTCAAAGACTTCAGAAGAGAGAGGCTCTTTAACTTCACTTGGTAGGTTTTTTTCTGTGATTAATCACTCTCCAGTGACTGGCTGTTTTTATCCCCTGCCAGAATACCTGGTAGACTCTTCCCCAGGGAGGAGGTGATACTGCAAGCAAGTCATGTCTTTTCCTGTTTTTTGATACGTTGAACAGGTTTGACCTCTTTAAATTACTGAGATCTCCAGCCTTTGTATCACCTTTGATTCAAAGTTATTTTTAAAATATGGACCATGAAGCAGTTTTCCAGCATGGGACTCACCCAGACACAGAAAGAGGTTTAATCATCTCCTCACTTCTGTTCCTTCTGTCTTTGTACAACCAGGGGTCACTTCACATCCATTTCTGCAGCCTGGATCACTGTGCCTGTGTTAGGTTTTCTGCCTGTTATGATCCCTAAATTCTTTTCAGATCACCTCTTTTCAGGACTGGAAGTTGTTCTCTCTAGATCAAGGCCTTTTTTCCTGTTCATGGTGGTACAGTTTGCTCTTGACCATCTTATAAGAAGTTTTATGAGAATGACCACCTTACCGAGTCCAGTAAGTCATTCTGTGCTGGTCCCATTCTCATTATTTTTAACACTCTAACAATATTTGTGTCCTCAGTAAATTGTGTCAGAATGAACTATATCTGCTCACCAAACACTAAATAAAATGGTGAGTCATACCTGACCCAGGATTTGTTCCTGGGCTTCCATGTAAGAAACACTCAACGGTGGGCTTCCAGGGATGACCCCCTTTCAATTTCAAGTTGTTAAATGGAGTTAACCAGCTCACTTAACCCCCTGCTCTGTTAATATTGCATAAGGCTATTTTTTTCTCATCAGCATGCTTTGGGATATTAATGCTTCAAGAAGCCTGGATAGATCTAGAGCATCACTTTTTCCAAACAAACCTGTAGCCACATCAAAGACTGACAAGAACAAAACAAGTTTATGCAGCAAGATCAGTTTCCTCCAAATCAGGCTGATTGACAGAATCTCATATCAGCTCTTTGTTGCTTTGCCTAGAAACTTTCAGATCTTCTGTTTGCTCTTTACAAATACTGGCACCTCACATCTCCTTCCAGTCTTCTGGGATGTCTCTGATATTCTAGAGTTTATTAACCAGTTGTTCAGTGAACAGTGGGGTCGAGAAAATTGGGTTCTCTATGGATTTGTTTCCTATATGTTCTATACTTTGCACTACCATGCCTTTAAGTGGGGTATCTTGATGACATCCTTTCTGCCACATCTGCAAGTCCTTTCCCCTTTCCCATAGTCTATTTCGCCAGGCTCCTCCTCCACCACTCTCTAACATACACAGCTTTCTTGGTATTTTCTGCTTAATACTTTTGGCTTGCTGGTTGGACTGTTCCAACCTGTGGGGTTTTGCCCAGCAGCATGGCTAAGGGCTCTCTTCCAGCACAAGCACCAATAGCATCTCTCTCCTCTGTCAGGCTGATAATTTTCATACAACTTATTGGAGCTTATTTACCTTTTAGACTCCAGTTCTTTTGTCAAACCCATGGCAACTAACAGACAGACAGACAGATAAGCTTGTGCAGATAGCAGGGCAAAAACATGGGTCTCTGTGCACTTAGGAAAAAACACTAAAAACAGCAGCAGTGAGCTGCTTGGCCTCAGGACTCGAGTGTAAATGATCTGTATGTGATGATTTAAAAGTGACTGTGACAGACAGAAATAACAGCCTCATATCCTTCCCCAGGTATGGCTGGGCAGAGAGGTACTTCATTTTCCTTACATGACATGCACTGATCCTGGTCCAAACGCTGGCTAAACAGAGAAAATGTTAACGTTTCCATCTTCTTTCAATCACCACATCTTCCTCATTTTAACACATTCATACTTAGCATCACTCTCGTATCCACTTTCCACAGCTACCCAACTGCTCCTCCATCAGCCCACATGGATTCATCTCTCCTCTCAAATTTCCCTGAAATTTCATGTTAGCTTTCCTTTGAGCCCACTCCATCTGGAGTACCTCCAGTCGCCACTCTGCTTGTCTAAACCTGTGCTCCAAAACAAATAAGCCATTCCCTTTGTATCACATAAGAGTGATGTAAGAGTGACATCAGCCCTTGCGCTTGCTGTTCCCATCACCTCGATGGCTTTCCTGATCCACCCCGACATTTCCCAGGGGTTTCCTTGGTCCCTACAACATCTCCTCCTTGTTGTCTCTCATATCTCTGTCTCCTTTTGCTTCCTTCTGTAGTTTTGCTCTTCAGGGGGATTTTCAGTGTTTGCGTCATTTGGATTTTTGCCCTTTAACTGACCTTTCCCCGGTTGAATTTTCTCATCATTTTTGTGCTTCCCAATTATACTAAACACATTCGTCAGGATTTGAAAAGGTCAGAAAGAGCCCATGTGGCTGATGCAGCCCCTTCCAGAGTTTTCTACCTTCCACTGTCCCCAGGTGAGAAGGCAGGAGGAGAAGCGCAGAGATCAAGACAAACTGAACACCGGCTCATGCTGCACTGCCATGTCCCCAGCCATGTCTGTTACACGTGGTCACCTGGGGTGAGTGTGCGAGTGCTCGCTAAGCAAGGTTTGCACAGATCATTTGTACAAGTCCTGGGACAGCTAGAGATTAAAATGCTGGAGAATGCGACAGAAGCCTGGATAATCTCTGTTGTAAAGCCCTGTGTACGTGAGGGAGACAAAAGCTTGGGGGCTGAGTTGTGTGCATGCCTGTTGACACACAATGGTTCTGCATCTCACACAAACCCAGACCATGACATCTCCCCTGGCAGCACCATGTACCTCCCATGTCCTGACCTCGCAGTGACCAGAAGCCTTAACACAACCACATCCCTGTGCCGACACATCCAACCACACACTGACATTCCTCTTAAATGTGAAAAACCTGTTGATTCTCCCAAACACACTTACAAAAACACACGCAAGGCTCAAACGTCCTATCACAGGAAAGCTTGGTTCAGCCTGGTTCGTTACTGCAGCAGCTCGTGGGGGGCCTGATGAAAAACAATGGACTCAGCCCCTTCAGGTGTCTGTCCAAAGCTGGTATGACCTGTTCAAGGCATCCTGCTGTGCTCGGGTTTGGTACTGTGTGTCCATTTGTCATCTGTGTCCATTCCTGGTGCAGTGGCAGGTTGCTTTACAGCTCAGTGGTGTCTCTACTATTTCTTTCTGTTTTTTTTTTTCCCAGGGTCAGCCACAGTCTTTCCTAATTGCTTTATTATGAAAAGTTTGATTGTGTCTGAGGATCTGAGGAAATTACTTTCAGCTTCATCTTATTCCAGACCCTGGAGTGGAAACTGTCTGTCATTGACTTTCTTCTCTGGCCCTTTGGTTGCTCAGCGGCTCCCTTCTGATTTGGAGTGTGTTTTCTTTTTGGTACTTGATGGTGGAGGGAGATTTTCCCTGTGAAACACCTGGCCCCTCAAAGGCACATCAGCCTCTTTCTCTAATTTTGCTGTCACATCCCTACCATTTCCAGACCCATCCCATCGATCCCCGTCCGAAACACTCTTGGAGACATGTTCAAAGGCGAAACTTACCCTGGGCAAGATCCCCCCATTGCTCCTACAACACCCACGTGTCCCAGACGGCCCGCGCGTGGGCGGCTCGGCACTGCCCTTCACGCCACCCGCCCACCTGGGCTGCGCCCCGCCGGGGGCACCCACATGCCCCCCACCCCCCAGTACCGTGGCGCGCAGGGGGACCAGAGGACCCGAACCCCGCGGATGATGGATGCGGGGCTGCGGGGACGAGGGGCGGGACTGGCGCGGCGGCGAGGGGCGGCCGGGGGGTGGCATCTCCCTGAGGGGACTGCCGCGGGGTGGAGAGGCGGGGAGCAGCGGCGAGGGTGAGCCCGGGGGTTGGCCCGGGGGAAGGGGATCCCGGGGGGCCTCCGCCCCCAAGGATGAGCGCGTCCGGGGGTGGCTTTCGCCGGAGCGAGCTGGAGCGACGGGTCCCTTGGAGACACCTCTCTCCATGGCAACCTAATCGCTTCCTGTGAAGATCCCGAAATAACCGACGAGACGGAGGAGCGGAGCCGAGCGAAGCGGAGCGGGCAGCGGCGGCGGGAGGCGGCGGGGCAGGTCCGGCGGGCGGCGGTCGCGGGGCTGCGGGAGCGCGGCGCGGGCGGGCAGGAGCGGGGGGAGCCCTCGCACCGGCCTCCGGGGCAGGGGGCTCCCCGGACGGGGGAACGCGGTGCTCCGCCCGGCCGCTGCCCCTGGCCGGCTCGCCCGACTCGCCCCTCCGTCTGCAGCGGGGGCCACGGTGCCGGACGCGCCCGTGCCAGCAGCCATGGGGTTAACGGGAGGCAGCGAGGAGAGAGACAGAGACAGAGAGAGAGAAAGAGGGGCTGGACCAGTCCTCGGCAGCTGTTTATTTCACGGCATCTCTCGCTCCCTCTCCCTCAGCCAGGGCTCAGCTTCATCAAACCTTCCTCCTCCTCCTCTCCTTCCTTCGTCCTGACCATGAGAGGTACCGGCAGCAGCAGCTGTGCTCCCCCATCCCCTTGCTCCTCTGCCCCGGCTGCGCCCCACTTGTCTCCCCGCAAGGTAAGTTCATCCTCTCAGCCCGGGCTTCGGGAACGGGGTGAGGATGAGGCTGCAGGCGCGAGGGGCAGGGAGGGATGCGCACCCGTCTCCAAGTCATCTTCCCCCATCTCCTTCCCCGTGTCCTTTCTCCTCCTTTTTCTTTTCCCTCTCCTCATCTAGGTGCTCTGTCTCCTCCTATCTGGCTGTCTCCTTCATCCCCCGTCCTTCTCCTCCTCTTTCAGTCTGGGGCAGGGGATACCTGAGGGGTTGGGAGGGAGGAGGCACAGATGAGGCATCGCTGCCTCTTGCCCTCCAGCTCTGGGCTCCATCACAGACCTGTTGTGCTGGAGCACTGGAGCCTGCGCTGAGCGAGGCGATTTCAGCCAAACTGGCGCAGCTGGAGAAAGGAAACGGAGGGGTCAGTCCTTCCTTCTGCCTGGCCAAGTGTGCACCATGCAAGAGAGAGCAGTTCAGATGTGGAGACTCAGCACCTGAAGCACTTGGATGCCCGGGAACAGTAGGAAACTGCAGAAGATTGTCAGACTCATGACATGTATTGCAGGCAGGCACTAGATGGCAGGGAACTGGCATCCTAGAGTGCTGCTTGGAATGGGGCCACACACACAGTTCTCAAATGCAGGGAGACTTAAGCTCAGAGGACAATTGATGGGCTTCACACACCCATTCCCTAGCTACTGAAATGTCTGAAGGCACCATCACCTTTGCAGCTCCAGATTCTGCCCCATTTTAGGGTTTCCATACCAGCCCCTAAGTGCCTGCCCTGGTACCCTGGCACAGGCATTCACACTGGCAGTCACCGGTCCTGCCAGATCCTCCTGGGCACTGCCACCAACCCTCTCAGCCTCAGATGCCAGGCTGATGTGAGCCACTGCATTCAGACTGCCAGCCCCCAACAGCCCATTTTGTGAGCTGTCACCCCGGCCCCATGCACAGTGGGAACTCCTACCCCAGATGGGCTTGGCATCTCCCAGTCCAGGGTACCAGCATTCGGATTCACGCTCAGCTGCTGAAACTCCTCTGAGTGCAGCAGAATTACCTCCCTGGGGCAGCTGCTCTGGAATTCCTCCCTTTCCCCATCCCCACCCAGCCAAATATATCAGGATGTATACATAATCCTTTTTCACCAGTACTGGGGTTCACACTTCCTGCTACCAAACCAACAATGACTGCACCTCTGCCTCTTGGACTCTGAACTCTGGCATGTTCATGGCCACTGAGAAAAATATAGGTGTGGGGTGTCCAGGACACCAGCCAGTGTCCATGGGGTCTCACTGCCAGTGCCTAAACTCACTCCACTCAATGCTCGGAGATAGCTGCTAGGTTCCATGATCCCAGATCACAGTCTTGTATCAGTAGTTGTCACCATAGCCCTTAATGCTGGCTACGAGTTAAAAAATGACAGCCAACATAGTGTTCTTTCTGTGCGAGGAGGGCTGGGTCGTCCTCAGGTTTGTTTTGATTTTTGATTTCGAGTAGGATCGTTGCTGTGGGGGAGCTGGGCAAATAAAGGATTTGCATGAAGCTCTCGGCGTTGCAGGGTTGCTAATGGCGAGCATTATTTCAGCCGGCAGTAAGTTTCATAATCTTGGCCCAGCTCCTGTGAATGTTCTTGTTCCTCAGGGTCATGAGCCTCTTTCCACTTCTTCCATCCCTTCCCCCTCTCCCCAAACTCGTTGGCAATTGCATTGTTCCCGTGGAATATATCCGTCATGTGAGGTCATTGCTGCATAGGTAGAGGTAATTGATTGCTTAGGTCACTGGGGCCTGTCCCATGCTGGGCTTTGAATGCCAGGTTAGAGACTTTGAACTGGACTCTGTGCTCAGAGGCAAGGCAATGTGGGGTGCAGAGGGGCATGCTGATGCATTTACAGCAGCTTGAGTCGCCAAGCAGACAGACTGCTGCATTCTGAACTAGCTAGAGTGCTCTGAAAGCAGACGGCTTCTTTCCTAGAGGCACAGTATCACAGCAGTCAAGCTCGAGATGTTACGAAAATACAGATAGATCATCATCTGCCAGCTGGGCCAGACAGAATTGGGTGCAACTCTTTTCCCATCCCCGGATGGAAGGAGACAGTACTCACTTCTTGCTAACACAGCTTGTGTGTGCTCGGCTTCATCCAATTGCTCTTTGGTTAGAGCTGATCATCAAGAAAACTGTGAGATTCTCTGATTTTAAGGCCAGAGGGACCATTTTGATCATCGAGTCTGACCTACAGCAGAGCACAGGCCAGAGAATTTCACCAATTTAATTTCCTGCGTCAAGCCCATAACTTCTGATTGAACCGTAGCATCTCTTTTACAAATACGGCTACACGAAGGCTTCATGCAGTAGGGAATACACCACCTGCCTAGACGAATTGTGCTAGTGTGTGACCCTCTTTATTACTAGTGTTGTTCCTCATTTGAAATTGTCAAACTTCAGCATTTTGTAACAGAAGATTACAGATTGCATCTGATGTGAGGGAGCTACAGCGCAGGTATTGCCTGTATACAGCTGGCACCTTGGCTCTTTTTATTCCTGTGATGGCTTTTATATTTGGACACAATTTATCTTTGGGACCACAGTATACAAGACTCCTGGACATGGAGAAGGAATTTTCGACAGAGAATCCTAGGGCTTCCCTGGAGCGCAGTAGCATCTGAACTCTGTCACATTCAGGGTTTAGTCTGTGCTCCCGGCTCAGAGCAGGGGTGCAGCAGGCTTTGCTCCTAGCCATTAGCTAGGATGTAAATTCCCAGCTACCTTGGTGAACTGGGATATATGCTTTGGGGCATGGTTACTGAGATCTACTCTCTCATGTCCCAGCAGTGATGGGCCCATGCTGCAGGAGACTTACAAAGAGGCAGGAAGCACAGCTGGATCCCTGACACTGGGGAACAGCAGCAGGATTCATGTTTCTGTACTGCAAATGCAATGAGAGCAGCTCCTAATAGATTAGCCCCAGGGATCTATGGTCTGGACCAGTAGTGGGGTCCATATGCAGTAGCAGAGAGCAGTGTAATTCTTATTCACGGCTTCCAAACACCAAGAATCACAAACTGAGCTCAATGAAGTGCCCTGGGGAACTAGCTTTGTCATTCATACTCTGTCATCTGTGCATCACAGGACTGGAACACTGCAATAAAGGCTCTGTACCTAGAGTGAAAATACACAGGTCCATCTTTGGACCCTGGGAGTAGCCCTGTCCATTTTATCACAATTAGACGTGGGAAACAGATCTGAAAGCAAGAGCCATGCCATGTGGCACTGGTGCAGAAATCCAGTCTCTCTGCTCTGGCACACAAAGGCTTCTTGAATGGTGTAAGGTGCATGGATACTGGGATTTATACCTCCAGGATATTGACGTCCTCTTCTCTTCTCCAAAGATCTACTAGTTTATTCAGCATCCACACCAGGAGCTGCATACAGAGCTGAATGAAGGGCATTTATTACACTTGCCCTCCAGTGCAGCAGGGTCTGTGCCCAGGTCAAAATTCCCACTGCTGGGGGTTAACTGCAGAGTGCCTCAGCCATGCTTTAGCTGCTCTTTTGTCAATAAATCACAGGGACATCCATGCTCTATTTTGAACATGACAGCTCCATACACAGTGGAGTCCAGTCCTCCCTGGGTGCCATTTCTGCCAGAAACCCTCCTTTGCTCCCACAGCATTCATGCTATGGGAGATGCCTCTGTGCTTCTCCCAGCTCCTCCACAACCACACCTGGGTGTGCTAGTGCAGCACACACTCTCAGTCTCCGGCCACAATATGATTAACAAATCAGAATGTGCTGACTGACACTGACTGACATTGACTCATTCTTGCAGTCAGCTGGAGCCACCTTTGGCTAGAGGGACTGGGAGTCACCTGCTCTTCACCACTAGCAGCAGGACCTGCATGCAGCTGTGTCTCAGGTGTGAAGCTTCCGCCTGATGTTCACGCTGTCATTTCCACAGCTTTATGTGTACACAAGGCCAGGGATGGGGCTCACTTCTTCTCCCCAGCTCCAGTTACAGCCATTACCTGCTCTGTAGGGCTGAAATTCAGACCACTGGGTGTGAAAGCAAATCAGGATTTGGCTCTCTAGGGTTTCCTTAGACCCTGGGAATCCAGTCTGGGATGCTGTTGCTGGAGTTCACAATCTCAGCTGAGAAGTACAGCGAGGTCTCCATTATAAGACATCCCAACAAGCCAGAAGAGTGCAGTGAGCTGGGTGAACCCAGCACTGTGCAGCTACACCCAGGCACGTTTCTGTTAGGAGGAGTGCCAGCAGTTACATGTGCACTTCTAATGTACCACACACCCTGGGGGGACTGGCACTGAGGTCTACCTGCACCTGGAGAAGATCTCCACTCCTGGGGTGGCACTGGCCAGATCCACATCTCCTGCTGCATGATGCAAAGCAGCCTGCAGCCCTTGAAGACCAGAAGCGTAACTGAGAACTACGTGCCACAGGCAAAGCAGGATCTTCACCCCAGGGAATGACTGTTCTGTGGTGAGTCCCAGGCATGGCTGCAGGCACTCCAGGGCACCTTGAAACCATTTGGGTGGTTTCTGTGCCCTCTAGCCGAGGAACTCACACGAGGAGGTCCCTGGCACTTGGAATTCCCTCCTTTTGCAAAGTCCAAAGGAAATTCTGTCACAGATTTGTGTTGCCAGACATGATCTTCCACAGCACTGTGATCATAATCCAGATGGCCAAGATCTCGCCAGCCTCTGGCTTTGGAAGAAATTTGCTCTGTTCTGCTGCCTCTCTGCAGAGCTGCATTTCAACACTGAGTCCCCTCCAAGGCTAAGAGGTTCAGGAGCAAAGTACAAAGAAATGCTGAGAATAGCCGCTCTTTTCTCCTCATCTTAATCTCAGGATCCCTTCAGAGAATGATCTTGTCCCAGAGGGAAGGGCAGGGCACATTAGCTGACAATTCCTTTTTTTTCTGTGAACTTTCTTTAAATATTTAACAGAAGGAAACTAAAAATATCCCCAGTTAATGCAGCAGGAGCTAGACAGCTACTCACTCCTGGGTGCCCTTCCTCCCACCCCCTCTCCTCAGGTGTACCTCAGGGGCATGAGTCCCTTTATCACAGCAAGTACCAGGCTCTTCCATCAGCAAGGAAGCTTCCTATTCAGGAGGGGTTACAGTTTTAGTTCAGGTCATGGGCTGAGCAGGGGGGGGATGACAGTAACCCCTTGGGAGCTGGGAGGCACAACACAGCTGGGTCAGGCCTGGAGGTGCAGGGCTGGCCTCTGCGTTGACTCCCTCAGCAAACATCCCTGTTTCTCCATCGTGACAGCCACAGAAGGGCATGACTGTGGGTTGTCAGCATTCATGCTTTCCCCTTCATGATGAAGGAGAGCTGAATATCGTGAATTATTTTTTGTGTGTGTGCAGTCTTTGTTGCGGAGAGGATCCCGGGTCAGGCACATAACAGCTCACCAGGGAAGGGTCAGCACTACACTGTGCCCAGCCAAGGGAAGGGGCAGACAGCATGAAGGGCATCCGTGCTACCACCAGACTGATGCCAGAGGCTGGCGTGTGGCAGGTGCAGAGATCCAGCCATGGGGACCGGCCCTCACTCCATGCTATTGCTGCTGCCTAGTGCTGCTTGGCTATGGGAGGTAGGAGAAAAAGAGGAAAATAGGGGAGAAAGGGAGGGACAAGACAGCACAGGGGACACTAGGACAAGGAGTGTGGGAAGGTAATTCCATGTTAGCTAAGAGGAAAGCAAATACTAAATATTTGATAGGCATATTTTTTGCTCTTAAATTCTTTAGCAAGGCTGGACATTTCTCGCTGATTCACTCTCTCAGTCTTCTTGATTTATGACTCTTGTGCTTCCCTTCTCACTCCCTCACTCTAGCACACAATGAAGAGGCTCTTTTTTAAATAAAATGGATTACATGCTCTACACTATAAATAAACACAGGAATTAAGATTCCAACTTGTTCCCATGATAAACAAACAAAAATGCCAAATCCCCTTCTTGGCCCTCAGACAGGTGAGTCCCCAGGGAAGCTGCGCATGTGCCTCTGCACATGTGCTCCAGAGATCACTCCTTGCTCTTGTGTGCATATGTTAATGTGTGTGCTTCTGTGTGGTGCTGAGGTTGGGGGCACAATGCACCTCTGTGCAGGACAGCTTGTGGACATGGGGGACAAGAAAGCAGAAATGGATGTGTGGGTGATGCATTGCTTTGCCCATCGCGGCCAAGAGCTTGCTTGTGGTGGCATACACCGCTTCCAGGGAGAGAGCGGTCACCGCTGCGTGAGGGGACACTGACACCTCTCCCATTTGGTTCCCAGTGAAGAAGAAGATGAGACAGGATCCTTGATGAGCAAAGACACCATTCCCACTGAGATGGAACCTAGTGCCTGGTAGGTTCGTGGCTTCCCATGTTTGCCAGAAACGGGAAGACGACAGGAGTGAGGGTGGCGGGCTGCTCCTGGCTGCTTCACGCTTAGCCTTTTGTCAGGAGGGACATTTCAGATAAGGCTCTCTTCTTCCTCCTACCCGCTCTGCAGCAGGATGCCTCCACTCCTCTCCTGCGTCCACTCCCTGCATCTTTGGCATCTCCTTCTCCTGGTTTCGGCTGTCTCTCCTCCTAGTGTCTGGTCTGTTCACCCTCGGGGCCCAGCGGCTGCTCGGCCTCTTTGCGCCCGTCGGAGCCCCTCGGCCTTGCGCGCCATTTGCATCTGGGACAGGACCTCACCACCAGAGAGGGATTCTCGCCTCGCTCTGCCCCGTCAGCGCGCTCTGCCCCTCCGGGGTGGAGAGCTGCGGCATGTGGTGAGGCTGAGGCGCCAGGCAGCGGGGGCCCGTCCCGCCACCCCCTCTGGATTTGAGGACGGCATGCCCTCCTCCCAGTACCCCTGGGCCATCGTGTGGGGCCCCACGGTGTCAGATGAGGACGGAGGGGACACCAACTCAGCCAACCCAGGCTTCCCACCGCTGGGATACACCTTTGTCTCGCCCCATGGGATGGCAACGGCACAGCCCAACTCCCACTCGCTCCTGCACAACGCGGGGCTCAACCTGCGCGAGACTCCCGCCACGCTGCGGCCCTTCTTGTTTGGGCCCCGGGGGGAAGGTAAATCTGCCCTTTGCTTCTTTCAGCCCCTCCCCATCCCTGCAGGAGCAGCTCCTTCTGCAAAATTCCTGAGGGCCCCCAGCAGGAGCCTCCCCTTCCCTGCTGCTCTCTGGGGACAGGTGGGGGTTGGCCATCACACCCCCATCTCCCTCTCTGTCTCGCAGGTGTGGACCCCCAGCTATATGTCACCATCACCATCTCCATCATCATTGTCCTGGTTGCCACTGGGATCATATTCAAGTTCTGGTGAGTGGAGTTTGGGCCAATGGGGGCTGTCACCATGCCAGTGTCTGCAAGTGAGTGGGCAGGAGGTCTGTGGGCTTGGGACCCATTTGTCCCAGGGGTGTGGATCTGGTGCTGGAAGCCCTTGGGAAGTTTGGCACATGGCTGCACTGCGCCCTGACGCTGAGCATAAGCGGGATCCCACAAACCTCTTTGTTACTGAGGACCAGGGCTTGTCTGAAGGGGCTCTCTTCATCGCACCCCCCCATCTTTCTCCACAGCTGGGACCGTAATCAGAAACGCCGCCGTCACTCGGGGCAGCAGAGCAGTGGGAGGCAGCAGGAAAGCCAGCAGCCCCTCACAGACCTCTCCCCCACCACAGTCAGCATCCTGGGGCCCTACAGTGACTCCCTGGCCCCCACACCTGAGGCAGAGGACACCAGGCAGGGCAAGGAGGGTGTGGAGAAACTGAAAGGCCACGGGAAGAACACAGCTTTCCAGCTCAACCGGTGAGTGGCTGGTGAGCTGGGACAGAAGGGGATGGCAGGGGACAGGGGAACAGGCAGGCTGAGGCAGAGCAAAGGTGATGGTCACATAGCAGGGGCAGTGGGGCAGTGTAAGTACTCGTCACTAATTAATGTTTAATTCCTTTTTCCCCCCAGAATCCCACTGGTGAACCTGTGATGCTCATGGGAGAAGCAGAGCTGGCTCTCCCCACTCTCCTGTGACAGCCGGCGAGCGCAGACTCCCGCCGCCTCTGCTACCCCAGGAAAAAATTGACCTCTTTGTGCCATGGCCCGCCACCACCATTATTAACTAACTCCACCAGGACACGCCTGGGCAAACGGATGAGCTGGGCCTCCTTAGCCTCCCACTGGGGGAAGGCTGGGAACTCCCCCTGCCCATGCATAACAGGGTGATGAGAGAGCAGGATGGAGGGAGGGAAGACAGCTGGTGGTAGTGTGAAATCTTGGCCTCCCCAGCCCCTCTCCTACCACACATACAGACACACGCACACACACTTGGATATTGATGACTCTTGTACCAGTGCATGCCTGACATTGGGGGTAGGCAAGGTGGAAAAGCATACCCCTGTCCCCATGGGCCCTAACCCCTCTGTGTGTCCCTTCCTATGTCGTGTGCTTTGAAGTGAACATCTGGAGTGCAGTGGGTGCAGGATTGTCCACCGGGGCTCGGTCTCCCCTGAGCTGGGACTCAGGTGGTGGAAGGTTCTTCTGTTCCCAAGGCCTTGGCCTGCCCGAGGGTTCCAAGGGTGGGTGAAGTTTGGGCAGCAGAGGCTCACACAGCACCTGGTCCCCCTCAGCAACCAATTTCCTTGAAGAAAACATTACCTCTCACCCCTAGATGGAAGACACATCTTTCCATTTCTGCCTAACACTCCTCTGTTTTTTCTCTTCAGCTTGTATCTTTCTTCATCTCTCCATCCCTGATTTTTTTCTCTCAGCTGCTTGCCCCACCACTTCTCTTGCCAGTTAAAGTTGGAGAAGTTTCCTTTAGCTTTCCAAATGTTTTGATGTCTTGGAAGCCTCCTTACTGTCCCCCTCCACTGCCTCAGTCTCCTTCAACAAGGTTTTTCTGAAGAACATCAGTCTATGGTGATGTTCTTCAGAAAAACTGAGGCAAATCCCTCTGGCCACCATGTTTTTTAGCAATTGTCCTGCACACTGGGATACTACGTAAGCAGCTAAAGCATGGCATGCAGATATAGCTGGACACAAGGAACTTGAGTTTTGCCAGGCTGAGGTAGGGAATTGCTTTCAGACACTCATGCTGCAGGCAACAAGTAGCAAACATGACTGTGTGTGCCTTGGATGACAAAGAGCCATTTAGAGTTGACCTTGAGAAAATTTGGAGGGTTGCCCATGTACTGCTGGTTGGTCTCTCCTGGACTGCAAGGTGACTGGAGATCCACAAGGCAACACTCACCAAGGGCACAAGAGAGGGGATAGCTGAAGTGCCAGCCTTCATATATTGCCCCACTGGTTGAGGACCAAAACTAATGGTATCGGTGCAAACTGGTTGCTTAAGCATGTACTTTGGGGCTGTGGTGATCTGTAGGGCAGACAGCCACATTATGAGTTACTTGTGTTTGCAAGATCAGTGCATGTCAACCTCTTCCTGTGTGTGGACCCATAGATGTCACTCTGAGGAAGTGTGAAATGGCAAATTTCAGCTTAATAACACTAGTTGCTCTCCCCGGGCTTTCATGGACACCTTCGAAGTAATTTATGGAACCCACATTGACAGCCACTGAGCTGAAGTGATGCATATTTAGGTAAGGTTGCCCCCATACTGTACAAACACCTTCAGCTGCTTGACTGATGTGGCCAGAGACAGGAAAATCACCCACAATGTGAAGGCCCTAATGCACCATAGAAGGTCTCTGACAAAAGTCATCTTGGAGAAAACGAAACGGCCCTTTCATCCTTTATCTCTGCTGTAAAAGCCTATTCTTTATAGGACAAAGCACAGGGAGTTTCATAAAGAGGCCTGGTTCTTCCCATTTACCCAGCTGAACTCTTAGGTGATCTCAGGTCCCATCTGACTCACCATGAAGGACATTTAAATGAGAGTGTAAATTGCAATAAGCTTCACAAAAAAAAGTAGAGGTTTGAAGAAAATGACAGGTCAAATAAAATTACTGGCTTATTAAAAGCATAGAATGGCTGAAAGATGTAGCTGGGAAAGGACTCTGGAGGTCTGTAGTCTAAGCACAGGTTGAGTCTCCATTTATAGCAGGGGAAATTATTGCTTTACCATAGATCGATCTATTATTGAGTCTTTTCCTTATTCAGGCTCCATTCAAGGTGAATGGGACAGAGAAGGGGGCAGATGGCTGCCCTGCTCACCACAGCCCCTGGCAGCTGAGGGCAGCTCGGGGCTGTTCCCCCGCTCACTGGCACATCAGCACTGGGGAAGGACATCTGTGCGCAGTCTGCAAGAGGCTGCACTGATTATTGCTTGCAGGTTACAATATAATGCCTTGAACTGGTTTAAGTAATCATCTTCCAGAGCAGATTACTTAGATTGCGCTTTGATCAATAGCACTTGTTGAAACAAAGACAGAGTTTAGACTCTACCACTTCAAGGGCTGCTCTTGGACTTTCCCTTTCCAGACGCTGTGTGGAGAGAAGGGACCGCAGGAGGCATAGTGAAAACATTTTCCAACACTTGATGCGGGAAGCCCTGTGCTCTGTTGGACAAGCTTTTTTTAATCTCTGCAAACAAATCAGATTTCAGTGTTTTGGGTTTTTTTTTTCCTCCCTTTAATGTGTCTCTGTTTCCGTTAAAAGTATCTCCAGGGAGTGGAACCTTTCATGGATGCTGTGGTAAGGAGGAAACTGGGGAATGCAGTAGAGAAAACTCATACAAAGACAGAAGCTTGGGTATGCTGAATATCTTTTCCAAGACCAATTTTTCTAGGCAAATATATTTTTATGACAGTCATTCACTCTCTTACACAAAACAGGTTAGATATGGGAAACAACTTAATTGCCCTGCCCAAACTTGCATTGCTACATTTTGTCCCTGGGACAGAACATTTAAAACATCTATGGACATACAACCTTCTTCCAGTCAATAAATAACTGGGCCTGTTTTCACCATGGCTGGAACCTTATAAATCACCTTCCCCTGTACAGACTGGATCCAGATCATGCCTTCAGTCTCTTCCCTGTCCCAAGCTGATATTCTGTGAAATGGGCACATGGGCAGGTTGATGGCACCAAGTACCCAGCCAGGGCAGAGGCCGGACCTTTCTCAGTCACAGCCCATCAGGTTTCCCTGTCTTCTAGGTGACTGGAGGAGAAAGATCTGGATTCATTTTTTTCCAGTGGAAATTTTACAGAGAGAAAGGTGTGTGGGGGAAACTGACTGAAAATGTTCGTAGCCTTGGGCCGAACCTGCCCAACATTTCAGTGCACTTAGAAGGGAACATCCAGGTGGGTTGGGTGAGTTGGAGGAACCATGTCTCTGCTGAGCTCCTGGAGGGTCCTGGCTTTGTTAACACAAGGGAGGTCACTCTGTGAGTGCAGTGGGAAGGAGGGACGGTCTAGGGGAGAATCTCTCCCCTCTGCCCTCTATTGTTTTGGAACAGGAATGGGAGTCTCCATCTGTTTACCCATCAGAGTGGCATGACCACAAGGCCAAATCCTGCTCGGGCTTTCCCATGTGGTTGGTTGTGACTGGTAAGCAGGGGAGCAGACCTTTGATGTGTGTTTCCACACTGGTCCTCCAGGCCAATGTCCAGGGACTCACATCCAGCCAAGCATCCCACAGTTTCAGAGAGGGCTATCTACCTCTTCCTCAATGGCACCTAAGTGCCCTTGCAAATCTGGTCCTTTCATTCCCCGCTCCCTTTCCCAATAAGGAAAAATGCTTGGAAAGGGCAGTTTGTTCATTCCCCACAAGTTCTCAAACACAACCACCTTCAGACTGTTCTGAATTAAACTGTGGGATTTTTTTTTCACTCTGACAAACCATGTCTATGGCACAGATTTAGAGCCAAGTTCTGCAGCACAAAAACCCTGGGCCAAACTCCAGCTCCCCGATTGCACCCCTGCTGATGTCTCACTGTAGTCCTGGCCCTACCTTGGCAAGACCATAGAGGGGAGTCCCCTTCCTTCACTGACTGCTGTCTCTCTACACTCCTTTTTTCTTGTTGTTTTCCCTCTCCCACTGTTTTCCCACATCCCACTCCTGTCCTGTACCACAGTCTCCCTTCCACTTATCTCTCCTCCTGCTGTTTCACTTTCCCCGCTCCACTCTTGTTCTCCATTTGCCATTTGTTCTCATTATGCTGTGGCTCCCATCCTCCCCGCCGTCCTCACTCCTGCTTCCCCGCTCAGTCTCACTCCTCCCCCTCCCGTGCCCTTGTGCGCTGTGATATATATTTTTGTAGGATTTCTCTTCTCCTCGTGGTGAAATATTAAATTCTTGTGGGATGTTAGTTTCAACACTTTCAAATAAACCTTTGCAAAATACTGAAAGCAGTGCTCTTGCTGCTGTGGAAGAGGCCATAATGGAGATGTCAGGGTGGGACAAGAGGGACTTCACCCTGGGCAGGCCCCAGTGGGATGGGGGCTCAGACATCTGGCATCCACAGCTCCTCTGGGGGAGGCAGATGGGGTGATTTGACCCCACGTCCATATCACCTTGGTGTCCTCGCTGGCCAAAGTGGTCCTTTGACCCCCCTCATGCATTTCCACAGGAAGTGGCCCCTGATGTAGGAGGCTGCTGCGGCCTCGCACACCTACTTTTCTGCCTGGAGTGTCTGTTTTGCTTCTGGAGCTGCAGCCTCCCAGCCATGTTTTGGGGCTGCTTGTCACACACCAGTTCATGCTGGAAGCCAGGGTGGCCAGGAGAGGTGAGAGAAGCTGAGGGGAAGGGAGGGAGACAGAGTGATGCAGGCGCACAAGCCTCCCTCACTCTGTTCCCCACGACTGCCTCCGCAATTTCTATTTACAGCCCTGCTGCCTTCCCTCCTGGCCACAGTGCTGCTGCTGTTGCTTGTTTCCAGGGCTGCTCTGTAATTAAGCATCCTTGTCTCCTGCAACTCCCCCACTTCACAAGCCCCAGTGGCGATCGGTACTGGGGTGGGCATGGAGGGCATGCTGGAGACCAGCACCAGACCTGGGGGCCACTCTGAAGCGCTGCTCCCCAGCAATGGTAGGAGGATTGCTGGGTGCTGGGGACAGTCCCTGCCCCCTGCTCACTCTGCCTGCTTGCTGTCTGAGTTCTTTGGGCACTGGAGGCATCCCTGGTCTGCTACTTTACTGTCAGAGGAAGGAGCAGGCTCCCCAGAGCAGACCTGACCTTAGACTCTATCTAGGGTCTCTGTCCACTAGGAGAACCCATGACCACCTCCTTCTGCAGGGCCAGACCCCTCCACATGGCACCCTGTGCCCTGGACAAGATCTCTGTGGGCTGGAGGTGGTCCCAGGCCCATTGGAGAGCAGACACACACCTGAGGCGGTTGTCCCAGGGCATGCACGTGTGAGAGGATGAATGGCACCTCTTCTGCCCCTGTGCCAAGTGTGGGAGGAGGGAGTCCATCACCCCTGTTGCTTTAGGTTGCTCGTCACCTGCCCCCCAGCTCATCCTCTCCACTCAACTGCATCCAGTGGCTCTGGGGCTCAGCAGGCTGGAGAGACTTGATTGAGGAGGTGATAGATTCTCACTGTGCTGAAATTACAGACTCCCATACTCATTGGTGCAGTGAAATGTCTTGCACAAACCTCATCTGCCTCCAGCCAGAGCTTCAGCTCTTCCTGCTGACTTGTCTGTCATCAGATGCTTTTCCTCCAGTGCCCTCTCAACACAGACAGAGGCTGCAGGCTCTCAGTCAAATGTTCCCTTTCTTCACCAGGACTCACTCTCTGCCTCACAGGAGAAGCTCCACAACGTGTCCCTTTTTCTTCTGGCTTCCTGAAACACTGACTCCCTGGTCTAGTCCCTTCCCACCACCTTTCCCCACTACATCACTCTTGCCCACCTGCCCATGTTGACTTCCCAACCATACCAGTCTTGTCCCATCCCTGCCTCCTTCCCCAGCATCTCCCTTCCTTCCCAGTCTCCAGACTTTCCTGCTTCCCTAGCATCTTCCCAGCACCCAGTTCTCTGACAGGGAGCTACAATGGGGAGCTGCATGCTGAATGAGGACAGCAGAGATGGGAGGAATGGATGCAATCATTTAAATCAAAGAAGAACACCTAGAAACTGTATGACCACATCAAGACGTGAAAATCACCCCAACAAGGGGTCAAAACCGACCATGAGGTATTGCTGACCACTGTGATTTCCTTGGAAAGAGAGTACTTCAGAAAAACATTTCAAAAACATCTCCCAAAGCTGGGATTCCCTCCAGCTGAGTGCCTTCTATAACCTGCAATAAATTATCCCTTTATGAAAAGAAAAAAATCAGGCAACTGTCAGCAGGAAGTGCTTGTCAATGCAGGGATTTGGCAGCAAGCTTGCTTCCCCTGCTCAAGAAGCTTCTCCAGAGTTGGGGCTGGAAGTTAGAGGATTCCACGTACTCCAGCTCTGCCCTCCTCCCTGGGCCTGTCCTGTTGGTTATTGCCATTTTGTGTGCCTTTGCAGAACAACCTGCAACGGTCAGCCCTGTGGGCTGTGGGCAGATGCTGTGGGCAGGAGGGTTGTTGTGGGTAAGCGCCAGTGGAGCTGTGGGCATCACTATGCTCCTCAGGCCTGTAGTGTGGGCTGGACATGGCAGCATGGACAAGCTGTGCTAACTCAAGTGTACGCCTCAGTGCAGAGGAGATGGACAGCTTAAGTTAGACGTATCTCCACACCCTGCTAAAGGGATGTGGCTGTGCAGATGGCCGTTTAATTAGGAGCAACGCACAACTTGAGACTGCCGTGAAGAATCACCGTGAAACAAGCAACCACTCATTTCAGTATCATGTAAAATAGTTGAGTAGTTCCCTTGGTTAATTCCTGCTTTGATCCTCGGAGGCAGAATTGAATCTTTATTGAGGGCTGCTGTGTCTCCAAGTGCACATTGCACTCAGTGAATAACAGACCGTTCAGTGATGCATTCCACATTGATCCAAAGCCCAGCTTTCTCTGAGAGTGACCAGAATACAAGCAAAACCATCTTCAACTTCAGATCAATCCCCACAAGGGATCTGGCAGGGAAACAAATGCCAGTCTCTGCTCCAGGGACCTGTCCTGCATCTCTGTGGCCCCTAGTTAGAGCTCCAGTGGCAGGAGAGCAGATGCTCTAGGGCAGCCAGTCTAGTTTGAAGCCCAGACTTTGTCAATGGCTGGACATACTATGAGGGTTCAACAAACAATCAAGCAAGTAAACAAGCCCGGGGTAACTCATTTTCTGAATGTCACAGGAACATAGTATGATGTCTACAGCATGCACTGGTCAAATCTGCATTACATCCTGGCCTGGCTCAAGAGGCGGTTGGTTTCCCAGTTAGTTTGCCTAAGGAAGGATGCTTGGGCAGGCATCGTGATTCCCTCAGGTACCATCCAAGCCTTGGTAAAGTGACTCAGAAAGTAGAAGCTTTTTTTTAACCCTTCCTAAACCAAGGGGCAGTCAGTTGTGGGTTTCCCCTGCTAGTGTTAGGAGAATCAATCTGGCCAGGCTAGTGCACTGTGAATGCACTCAGCTTTGCTTGAATGTGTTCATTAGCCAGAACATGTGTGCAATGGTTAAACACACCTACAGTGGAGACTTGTGCCAGTCTCATTACATTGATTCAGACCCATCTGGTGACACCAGGATGAGTTACTTCAGCCTGAGATTGTTTCTCTCGGGTACCTTTTTCTGCTTTGCCAGTTTCTTTCTTCTGTGACATATTGCATGTGAGTGAACGTCACGCAAATGAGGTCTGAGGCTCAGCTTAGTGCTATCATGCGTTGGCTTGATATGCAGCAGGAGCTGTAAGAGGTGGCAGAGATTTCCCTTATCCCAGGCATCAGGGCCTCCATGGCAAAACCAAAGACCCACAAGTCCTGGATAAATGCAGGTTTCTTGAAGTTACTCACGTTGGCCAGCTTATTTGTAGATAATGACACAGGGCAGCAACTCTAAGTGCAGCAAATGACGAAGAGACAGATTTCCCCCTGGTACCTGCAAGTTGGAAGAGGGCTGGGACAAAATGGTGACTAAGCATAACACTGCTTCCTCCAGGGTTTTGTTGACAGTTCTTTACAGATGCTCAGGCAGTCCTGTGGAGAGAAATAAATTGCCTAACTGAAATACAAGGAGCTGAAGCTGTTGATCACAGGCTTTAAAGAAGGGAGTTATGAGGGAGCAGGAGCATGAGGGAGGACAAGAAAAGGCAGGGGGAGCAGAGAGTGGGCAGAACCAGAAACTGTGGCTAGATTAAGAGACAGGGCAGGAAGGGGAAGTAGGGTCAGAGAAATGGATCAGGCAGAAAATTGAGAGCTAGAGTCCTTTAAAAGAGCTGAGTAAATGAAGACAAGACGGGTGAAACGGGGTCTGGAAGCTCACAAGTGTCAGGGTGCTGCTAATGCTGAGGCATTTGTTTTACCTGATCTTTGTGTCCCACCCAGCTCCCCCGATCCTTCCAGCTGTCTCAGGAGCAGCAACCAGATGCCCCCCTGCCTGACTCCTGGGGAAGGAGGGGGAAGCACACAACTGTACATGCTCATGTGTCAGCCCTCAGAGCTCAGCCTCAGTGCTGCAGTGAAGGCTCAGCCCGCGTGTCAGAGATGCAGGATTGTCACAAAATGTAGGTCAGGGGGTGAGAGTCCCCTTTGTAGGTTTAAATGCCTCAGCTCTCCTGATGTTCCCTCCAGAGGATGACGCATTCCCACGTAAAGGATGTTCTTCCCTTTTCTTGCCAGCTTTGTTTTCTAATGTTAATTTTTTGGTCATAATTTTCTAGGAGCTGAGTTGGAGGACACATCATCTGATCAGTGTCTGCCCTTGGGCTCCCAGAGCCAGCATTTCATCCTCTGGCTTTTACCACTAAAGGGCAAGAACAGTACCACCTGGAGTGGTGCACGGTGAGAGAGGAGTCCCTCAGACTCAGAGATGGATGCACTAGAAAGCCCAGAAAGAATGACACATGAGAAAAGCGTTTTGTAAAGATGAAGCCAAGGATGCAAATGTGAAGGTGTGAGTAGTGGCATGATACAGCAAGCACCATCCTCTGTACCAGAAGGGCCTGCTCAAAAATGAGCGCATGCTCATGTAACAATAATGTGAATCCAAGCATGTATCAGGATGGTGGATGAAGGAAGAGGGAGGCTGGTGTTTCACAGCTTCTGAGCTGACTTTGCATCCTGGGTGGTGGCTGCCATTTGTTTTCTTCTGTGATAACTGTACATCATTTATCTGTACGGTTCGCTGCACAAATGATTTCACGTATCCACCCAAGCTGTGCCTTACTGTATTTTGTTTAAATATGCAAAATCATACACAACTCCATGTGACATCTTATGCAAATTGCTTCTCGTGTTACTGTGCATGTTTGCAATTAATTTGAGTATGATCACAACTCTGACTCTGAAGCCATTGTCTAGACTGAGCACTCACCCAGCTCCCCTGGTCCTTCCAGTTATCTCAGGAGCAGCAGCCTGAGCCTTCCGCGTCTACCTCAGCCTTGATCCAGAGGCAATCTGCGCTGGAGGTGACACAGCTTAAATAAAGGTCACATTCCAGGCCTCTGACCAGTTTGCCAGTTAGTGCAGTCAGAGAATGAGTGTTTAATGGGGAAGCTAGAATATGAAACTCATGTCCCAGAAGGGTCCACAGATATACACTCTTCAGAGCCAGGCTAGACTCTGGACAGTGACATGCCATCCAGCAGTTCAATAGATCACTAAAATGTCCAAAGCCATCTAGGCTTAGAAAAAAGCACTGGTGTTACAACGTCAGGAATTAAAGTTGCTTTCTGGAAGAGCTTGTTTCTTAAAGATCTGCCTTTATGGGAGTGGATCTGCAGATATAGGCAAATGTTCTACATACATGAGCCCCGTGTTCTTAAAAAGATCAGATTCCATTAAAAACATCTACTAAACACACCAGCCATAACACAGGCAGCAACACAGTATCTACACTAATCCCTGAATACATACAAGCCATTTCAGCAACATTCTTCTTGTTAATTTTCCCTTTTCTCTTCTTCCTGGTTATGAGTTAGCAGCTAGGCTTGAAACCCCTAACCTTCATCATTGAGGAAAACGTAGACATCACTCCAGCAATGCCTTAGAGACAGTCAACCGCTGAGTTTGCTGTAACTCCCATTTTCTCCCCAGCTCATATAATCCACTGTGACCTGGTAGTGAAGTAATTAATGCAAGGATTTCTGCTTTGGGCTGTTGAGTGCAGACAGGTGCCTAGAGGCAGGGGTGGCTGGGAGCCGCGTCCTGTGTCCTAGGGCTGCTGGTGACCAGGGCTGGCAGCAGGAGAGAGCAAGGCAGGAGGTGCTCCAAGGCAGAAGCCACTGGTTCACTGTAGCACCCAGCCTGCGGCTGCCCTGGGAGACCTGCTGTCATCTTTCACCTTGATAACTACTCCTGGGGCATCCCCTTCTCTCATCTCCTTTTGCCATCCTTTGCCAATCTGTTCTTGTCCAACTGACTGCCCTGTCTGAGACAGAGGTGAACCACGGGGCCTTGCTGGGTACTAAGCCTCGTCTGATGAAGATGAGTGAAGGAACTGGAGAAGCTGGCCTCAAACCCCTAAGTGCCCAGTGTTCCAATATGGAGAAACCCTCTTCTGCTCATCAGAAATCCCCTCAGATCTGCAAGACACCCATCCATCAGCATTGGTCCTGGGCCCACCTGTTACATGCTGTCCCCTCCAATTTCCGTGCCAGCTCTCCACATGCTGGAGGTGGCCAGGATGAACATCCTGTGCTCCCTAGGTAATTACAGCCCCACAGCACTGCCTGCAGCATCCCCAGGACACCATCCCCGCAGCCCCAAACAGCCAACATCGTTTCCAGGTGAGCCTCAGGCACCTGGCTTGGCTTGTGCTGCATTAAGAGCAAAGTTGTTATGAAAATGTCCTGCAATTGCCTAAGAGGAAAGGACTGGCAGAGAACTCCTGGCCCGGGGCAGGCAGCCCTTTTGCATACTCTTGCTCAGAGACTTCTGGTCCCAAAACAAGTTCAGTCTCTGGACTCAACGCTGCTGTTGAAAAGCTGTTCCAGATCCTTACACTGGCAGGCAGGAAGCTCCTTTGAATTTTCAACCTCACTGTACCCATGGCCCAGCCTGTGATAATTCATTCTTGTGCCAGCATTGTCCTCAGGCTTAAATTCAATGTCAAAACCCTTTGTTAACACAGAGTTAATGTTGCTTGGTCATTGCTTCCCAGAACATTATGTTCATCAAAATGCAAACTTGTGGAAAGACAGGACATTTAGAGTTAAAGTACATGCCCAAGCAACCTTACTTCTGCTTCATCTGCATTCGCTGTGTCAAGTATAAAGTGTGCTGTGATGACCAGAGCGGGCATTGCGTGGGTCACATTGCAGAACTGTGAGCACTGGAGGGGGTGAGCAGGGAGGGGAGAGCCAGTCCTTTCAGGGCAGGCAGGGGGGCGTGCGTGACTCCCATCTCTGTGGCAAAAGGTAAAGTGTTTCTGTCCGTAGGATTACCCAGGCCCTTTCAGTGCAGCATTTTCAAGGACATAAGGAGATGATATGTGATTAGGATGTCCTGGGGTAAAGATTTCACCAGGCACTCTCCACTCTGCAACAACACAGAAAGGAAAAACTTTCTGGCAGGTGTGAGCTCATAAAAATGCAGCCCTGTGGCATCAGTCCTCTGGGAAGAGCACCAGTGTTCACTGAGAGCATGCCCCAACCCACTGCACTGTCAATGGGGTGAGGGGAGAGCCACCTCCATCAGCAGGTTTAGCTAGCCCAGCAGATTCAGCTCTACCACTCGTGATTCCTGGCAGCAGCAAGATGTTTGCCCTTTCGTGCAGTTACAGTCATGCTGCTTTGCCACCAAGGCTGCTGTGTCTAAGGCGAAGGCTTCTAGGATGTTGCCATGAGCTTCAGCCCCATCCTGGGCTCTTCATATTAAGAGTAGAGAATTCAGGCCAGGATTGCCAGCAGGGCCACAGAGATGCACAGTGCACAAAAGGCCAGGGATGAAAATTTTGGCAGTTTTAATCATATTACAAAAAAACCTTATCATCACAACAATACATAGTGATTGCAGAAGTTTCAAGCACAGAAGCAAAGAATGGCCTCTCTACACCCCTCCCCAACTATCCATGCTGCTGCCGTTTCGAGCTCACCTTCCTCATTGCATGAAACCCTTAATGCTTTAGAAACTGATAATGTCTTAAAAAGTTTCTTACAGTCTTTGCTTCTGGATATATATTTTCTAAGCAGTGCCTTACAAGAAATTCAGTATGAAGTGAAGCCACAAATCAGGTCCTACCCTAGACAGGCTGCTCAACATCCTTCTGTCCAGACAGGCTTTGTGCTGGGCTCCTGATCTCCAGCAGTTTTGGGGTGTCAAGCAGCATTTCTTAAATTTATCACCTACTTTCTGTATTTTTTTTACATGTAGGTTGTGTGCAGGACCTACCCTCTACCTAGAACGAGCCCCTGCCTGCCATAGCAAGTGCATGCAGATGATGTGAGCTAATCTGGGGGAAGCTGGGGCTGTCAGCTGGCAGGCCTGAATGGCTCCACTCCAGTCCAAGGAGAGAGAGAATGAGCACAAAGTGATTTCTCAGGCAGCAGCTGCTCCCCGGACAGAGCCAAAGGCTTCTGCGATAGATGCTCGCTCTGCCTGTAAGACTGGAGGAAATAAAGCCCCAGGTGAGGGAGTCCTTGGAAAAGTCAAGCATCCTTGCTAAAAGGAGGCCCAGCAATGGTGCTAAATATTTTCCAGGAACTCTTGAGCCTCTAGGTGAGACTGAGAACTGGCCCAAGGATGTGGAGATCATCATGCCAGCCTGCTTGGGAGGAGGAGCTCAGCTAGCCTAGTGGGAAGGAAGCACTTGAACCTCCAAAGTGCTCCCTGCTGAAGCTCTGGGCTCACCTGCCCTGACCAAGGGACTTACTCCTACCGATGAAAGTTTGGACAGGAAACATGTGCCCCAGGGTCCCACATCCCTCTGAGTGGAAAACCTGGCAACTTCTGGATTCCCTAAAGACATATTTAAAGTTAGAGGTGCTTCCACCTGGAGAAACAGTAAATAATCCAGGAGCTCAGCTTTTGGGTCTATCAAGAGGAACCAGGAACAAGCTCACAACTATTGTGTGCTCAGCTTGGATAGTGGAAAACTACCCAGAAACCTGACTGCACTGTGGAGTGTGAGGAAAATACAGATGGAGTGTACAAAATGAGAAAAGGACAGTGCTCTGTCAAATAGACAGAACAAATCCATAGATACAAGCAGCTGGACCTGCTTGCCTCCAAAACAGAAAAGATACATGAGATCCTGATGGGATGCACCCACAAGTGCTGAGGGAGCTGGCAGATGTCATTGCAAGGCCACTCTCGATACTCTTTGACAGATCATAGCAATTGAGAGAACTACCAGAAAACTTAAGGAAAGAAAACATCACTTCTGTCTTCAAGAAGGGCAAGAAGAAGGACCCAGGGAGCTACAGGCCAGTCAGCCTCACCTTGATCCCTGGGAAGGAGATGGAGCAGCTAATCCGGGAAAGCATTTGCAGACACAAAAATGACAAGAAATTAATCAGGAATAGTCAGCATGGATTCACCAAGGGGAAGTCATGCTTGACCAACTTGATAACCTTCTATGATGAAATGACTGGCCTAGTAGCCAAGGGAAGAGCTGTGGATATTGCTTACCTTGACTTCATTAGGGCCTTTGACACTGTCTCGCGTAAGATCCTCACAAACAAGCTACCCCACAATTACCCCACAACTGGGGGCGGACC
>VZTO01005567.1:0-20488 GCA_013400615.1 Syrrhaptes paradoxus | reverse complement strand
CGCTCTGTCTGTGGAGAGGAGAGAGGCTGAATGTATTTTGTCCTTGAGAGTATCCTAGCAATAACTATAAACGTTCTTTTCCTATCAATTTTCTCCTGAGCAGGAATCCAAAACATAGCTTGTTGCTAACTATTTATGAAGAGAAGGAAGAAATAAAAAAAAATTAACTCTCCTCTGCTTAACCCACGACAATGAGTGTTTTCATTAACAGTTAACTTCACGTGTTCTGCATTTGTGTTTGTTGTTTTCCAATGTGGCAGGCCTGATCATGTCCTGCAGACCCTGAAAGTGTTAGACCTCTCAGACAACCAGCTACTAGATGGAAACCAGCTGCATCTAATAGCACCTCTCCCCAGGTAACTATTAAACAAATTTACTGGAAATTCATTGTTCTGGGTATTCATCTCCATAGCCTTTGTTGACTGAGATATGATAGTATTGATGTTGCGTGGAAGATTTATGGAATCTTGAAATAGAGGCATTTTGCCCTCTTGAGGAGAGCAACTGAATTATTTGAGCTATTTTAATGTAGTTTTATTTTTGATGTGTAGTGACACATTCTTAACCTGTATGTTACTAGGGTTTCGTTATATACTTACTAAACTAAAGTGATTTACCATGTTACTAAGCTCTTCATATATCAGTCTGCGCCGGGTTTTATCCAAGATGACAGGACTGTAGAGTTTCTGTGGAGTGGCAGAGCAAAGGAGCTATGGAAGTCATGGCTTAGGAGCCGTGTTCTGACCATGACGGTGCCGTGCCGGTTCATCGGTAGCTGCACAGCCATCTCGCAGTCGTCTCAGCCTGCAGAAAGCCGCTGGGCAGTTTGTTGGACGGTGTCACTCCTGAGGCTGACACACTGAAGATGCTGGTGATGGATGCTTGCCATGACCACTTTATACCCGGGGTGCCCACCTGTTTGACCTTTGTAAAGGGCAAAACAAAGAGGGGTTGGAGGGAGGTAGAAGGTGTGGTGATAATTCTTCTGTTACCTGGTCGCTGTTATCTGCTCTTGATTGTTAACTGTGGGGAAGGTTACTGTTGCTACTGTACTGGTAGAAGAGTGTGGCACGACCTGTGCCCAGGCACTCTCTTTTGGAAGTTTCAGTGCTTTTTGCAGTAGCTTAAAAGTCTTTGAAAGGACATACTTCAAAATTTAAAAAAAACAACCAAAAACCCAAAACCACCAAACCAACCTCAAACAGTGTAATAATGCATTGGGTAAAAGTATTTCCTTTTTCAAAATAATATCTGTGTATTCAAAATACCCTTTGCACAGATTCTTCTGGTTTAATGTACTCCCAATAGCTGTGTCTTTATGGTAGTTACAGTCTTGGGCAAGGCTTTAGGGCCGTGCTTTAAGCTGTTCTTGCTTTAGGGCTACCATCCAGGGAAAGCAGGTGTGTGTGAGTGTAAAAGCCCTTCAGTTACAGTCACAGAAAAGCTGTGGGACTGATACAATAGTTTTGCTAATTTGCAGAATTATTATCTTGCACTGTACCCCAAAATAGCAGCTTTTAAAAACTTTTAAAAAGGCACAAGCTATTTAAAAAAATAATTTGGAAAACCACACCATTTAAATCCAGGAGCCGTTTTGTAAGTTTGAAAATATTGTGCTTATTCTCTGAAAAACTTACTCACTGAACACTCTGCTGAAGTCTGGGCGCTGTCTGTGAAGTTGCTGTTTATTTGTCAGTGATTATGCATCATGTCAAAAGTTCATTAGATCTTTGTTTAAAAAAAAAATTGAGGTAATATTTCCTTACAAAAAACTTCCAGAGCCATGTACAGTAACCATTGTATCTATTACATTTCAGATTAGAACAGTTAATACTTAGGAACACTGGAATATCTTCTATACACTTTCCTGATGTTGGATTTGGTATGTAAAAGAAGTAATTTATTTATAGCTTTTTAATTCTGGTTATTTAAAATTTTCACTATTGTCTTGTAAATTTACTCTTTTTCCTAGGGTGCAAGACTAAAATGTTTCCTTCACTAAAACACCTCGCAATAAATGACAATAAAATACAACAGGTAGGTTTGATTGTGATAGCTTCACATTTTGTAAATACCTGTATCTTTATTTAGATAGAGTATCTTGTGATTTGCTTTTTAAAAATTTCTCTGATTGTATGTGTAAGATCCTGAGGTAACTGTTAAATTCTGTTCAACACAGAGATATAATTTACAAATGTAGAAACATTCCTTAACATCTCAGTTTCACATGTTTATGGTAGCTAGTCATATCCCTCTCTCTGCTACCTCATAACTCCTCTCACAGACTTCTAATGATCTAAAATGCTGAGTAGTTCCTAATTTGTCTGGTTTTTTGGATTTTTTTTTTACTTAATTAAATGTAATGTATTTTTTTCCTTAGTTAAATGAACAGGACGAAAGTACTTGGTCTGATGACCAAAAGAATAGTTTCAGTCATAGTCACTGTACGGGGAAAATCAGCATTACTGTGTATTGTTTTGAAATGAGATATGTTTATGTTTCCTCAAAAGACTGTTCCCTTCCATTTCAGTGGTCATCTATCAATGAGCTTGATAAACTGCCAAGTTTGCGGTCACTGCAGTGTCACAATAACCCTGTCATGGACACAGAGAAGAACCCAGAGACCCTGAGACAGCTAATTATTGCCAAGATAAGTCAATTGGAGGTTTTGAACAAGTCTGAGGTACGTGATCTTTCAACAAATTGCATGAGTCTGGGGAAAAACATTAAATAATTGCCTGAGGAATTGTTTTCAGTTTGTTTTAAGATTACTGCTCGTGTGGGTGTAGGAAAAGTGCCAACTCTTCCATCACCTAGTGAACGGAGCCATCAGCAGGGCTGCAAGATCCAGCCCTGCTTGTGAATGCGGATAAGTCAGTGGGGACTAGGGGAATGGTGGGTTTTTTCAAGCGCTTGAGTTGTGCAGAAGCTGCAGGACTGTTAACAAAAACCATAGTCTGGCCAAAAAAAGAAAAAGCAACACAGTTGAATGTATTTCAGTGGCAGTAATTCAAGCATTTGCCTTCTTTAATAGGAAAATAGCATTATCTAAACCAAATAAGACTTTCAGCAAGTGTTTATCATAAAAGAGGGCAGAAGCAGCATCTGTTCCATAGCTACAAAAAAACCCCATCCTTGCATCGTCATATACAGTAACATCTTTGCTTAGCTACTCATTTATGGGTCAGTCAGTACATGGAGGTGGGGTTTGTAAGATTCTTGGTGGCATTAAAACATATTGAACAGCTAAGTAGGAGACAAGGGGTCAGCATCATTAATTAGATTTTCTTCTCTGGAAAGTTGTATAATTATATTATGTGCCATTCCTCTGTCAGTACAGATCCCTCCTGCTGAAAGAAAAGGAGCAGAGCTTGATTATCGCAAAATATTTGGAAATGACTGGTTAGCAGCTGGTGGGCATTGGAACCCGGAGAAAAACAAACCCAGTGAAGAATTTCTTGCTGCCCATCCCAGATACCCAGCTCTTTGTCTCAGTAAGTACAAGAACTTTTAACATTTCCTTGCTTCTGGCATTATGGTAGCACTGGCTGGGGCTCTCTTTAGTTTCCTTTCCCCTGGCTGCTTCTCCGTGTGCTTCTGGTGCCTTACGAAACCCCCCTGTTGGCAGGCGTGTGCAAATGGCTTTTGCTTCTGTGGGGCAGCAGCATAGTGCTGCACCCTTCCGGGCACCGCTGCCTTGGGAGGCTGGGCTCAGTGCCGCAGGGATGACACCTGGAGCACCTGCCCCGTACCTCTGCTGGGGAGCGGGCAGTGGCTGTCTCCACCTGAGGCTTTTTTAAAGTGAGAATGGTAAGCAGCACCTCTGTGAGCCTGTCACCCTGTCCCACATGCCTGTGCACCCTCCTGAATGCTCCAGCAGTTGATCAAGTCTCATGTCTACAGCACTTACTCAGTATAGAAAGTGGTGGGTATCCTGGCTGCTGCGGGAACGGAGGCAGCAGGCTGGTGCCTGATCCAGCTCTTACTGTGGCAGTTTAGTCTCTGTGCCCTTTCCTTCCCACAGAATATGGGGCACCTGAAGAAGGAGAACTGAAGAGAAAACAGCCTTCAACTCTGAAAAACCAGCTTCTGAGTAAGAGGCCAGAAATGGTCAAAACTGTTCCTTCTGCATTTAAAATATCTTACAGGCTTCACGTTTCAGAGGTGTATATGGAGAACAAAAGATACAAACGCATTTAGGATGTCACAGTGTTGGAGCTTGTCATTCTGCTGCTCTGAATTGTATCAATGAATTTGACTAGATACCTGCCTCTGTGTACTCTGTCTCCTTCCTTCCCCTTAATTAAGGCTTGATGGAGAACAGAGGTACTCAGTACTCCATTCTGACTCCGTGAATAGCTTCTCTGCAGAAGACATCTGAGATTTTAACCTCCATAGCTGCATTGTTTTCTGATAATTTTTTTTTTAATAGCTTCTTAACTTTAGGTCAGTCAAGAAAAATAAGGGTGGCTTTGGTATTTGGGGCTGTCTGCATATTTAAACTTAGGTTTGTGTTTCTCAGTTGATAGAAGAAATGAACCTTTTTTTTTTACTCCATAGGCAAAATAGTATTTTAAGACATTACATTTTAGTGCATTTAGGTGGAAAACTAAATAGAACAAGGAATCTAGTTGGCTAGACATAATCAAAATATTTTTTCAAGGATGAGTCTTTTTATTAGTCTAATTCTTTTAGAGAGATTACTTCCTAAAAATGTGCTCGTAGGGTGCTTACGAGATATAAAAACCTGCTTTAAACTGAGTAGGCAGTTTCCATTCTACTGCAGGTTATTTTAAAAAGTTAACTAGAAATGAAGCCTTTTTCGGTTAATACTCCTTTTGATCAAAAGAACATGTTAAGTATTAGGGAGTCACTTTTAAAATATTTCTGTTAATTTACCAAAGAAAAATAAAATTTTAATTTTTCAGAGAATAAGTAAATGCTGTCTTAGTTGCTCAGATACAGCCTACAACCTCTTTCTTTTCTTTTTTAAGATCAGGCTGAGCTAGGGGAAACAATTTGTAATAAAACCAGACTGTTGCTCCTGACAGAACAGGGCTTCACATTCATTCACTAATGCCTCACTCTTCTTCCTTAAGCTTTGACAATCAAGTGTCCCGAGAGACCTGAACAGAAGCCAGTGGAGAAAAAGCTACCAGGTAAGAAGTCCTGGCTTTTGTTTAAGCAGCCGATTCATAGCTCCTTTTCAAATAACTGTGTTAAAGAGTGGCAGATACCTCTGGCTTCTGGCTCCTGAAGATTCTCCCTTGAAGACGCTGTCATAAGGAAATGACAAAGGCTGAAATTGATTGAAAAACAGTTCATACTTACTTTCAGTCCAGCTTGAAGATTGAAAGTTGATGCTTATGACCTCTGCTGCTGGTTTCATAACTAATGTGTCTGAGGCAATCAAAGGCTAATTAACTGGTGTGAAATCTGGTGGCTGTGTTAAACCACACGACAAGAACATGAAGTTGTAAGAGACAATGATGTAGGCTGCAGTTGTAGATACTGAGGTCTAGTATCTAATACATTAAGTTAGAAATCTAATTCTGACCTGTACCAGTTTGAGCACCTGTAGTGAGACTAGAATGAATAGACTTTGTTCTAAATCAAACTGCTGTTTTGGAAAGATGCGTCAGAAGGGGGTCTGAGAGAAGAGACTTACTCAAGCTTTATTCTAAAATAAAAATCACATTTATTATCACAAGTTGCATAAAATCAGATAGATACAGCTCTTACAAAAATGTTTGATAGAAAAATATTTGTCTAAGTACAATGTGTGGTATTACAGGAATAACTCACTATTGCTGTGCCTTTAGATAAAGCTTCAAAAGAAGTGAAGGTTCAACCAAAATATTGAGTATATCTATTGCAAACACGGGTATCACCTCTGGAACAAACTACAGTTACTCATTCAAGATACATTACAAAAAAATATCCCTTTGTGTGACTGACTTCATAATATAAACCACTCTACAACTCTGCTGGCAATTTGTTTGGGACTAATTAATGTAATACCATTTCTAAGAATGGCATTACTTCCACAGTGACATTCATTTATTTGTGCTGGGAAAGCCAATTCCTGGTAAGAAAAACTTCAAGGAACAGTCGCCAGATGCAAGTAGTCGTAACCTGACTGGTATGTGTCCCAAAGGTCACTTAGTTTAGCATGGAGTAAATACAAACTCAACAAAGGTAAATTATGAAGCCGTAACACTTTAATTTGGCATGTGGGATCAAAGCACTTAAACCGTAGTAGCATATCCTGTCCTATCCTCCAGAGATTAAACCATTTTCAATTTGATATTAGCAGTTTTGGTTTCAGGTACAAAAAACATTATTGCAGTGTTAGACCTGAAACAGCAATACAGCCTTGCGGTGTTGCTATCAGCAAGCATAGTTGAAACTCTAGTACTTTGCTACAGCTCAGTGGTAGCAGCATTTTTCTAGTGACTTTTCTTTCTTTCTGCTTGGCAGAGTCCATGACGATTCAGAAGGTCAAAGGATTGCTGTATCGCCTACTTAAAATTCCTGGTTCAGAACTGAAACTGTCCTACAGAAGTTCTAAAGTGAGTTAAAAAGGAGGAATTCAACAATAAAATACTGCATGCTGCTGAAGGTCAATCGCATGTTCTAACCTACTACCTCATGAAACTGAGTTCACCTAAGAAGGGCAGTCTTGATGCTGTAATTTAGGACTTAAATTCACTCCTGTAATATGACAGATCCTCCCTGACTGCAAATGCCTGATCTATATTTGGGTTAATATGAACAGTTTAAGATTTCAGTTTAAGTCTGATCAGTTTTTTTTCCCCTTTCTTATTCTAGCTGGAAGGAAAAGAAGTTGAACTAGACAATGACTTAAAGCCTTTGCAGTTCTACTCAATAGAAGACGGAGACTGTGTGTTAGTACGGTGGTAAGAAGGGACTCCCTTGTTAGACTGGAGGAAAAGCCAACACTGGAACGGCAGAAGGGTTACGGACTTCCTGCCTGAACAGATGTGGAGAAGAATGTGAATGTCATATGTGGCACCAGAGGGCTATACAGTAATACTCTGAATCGTCAGTCTCCATGAAAGCTTTTGGCTCAATTGTCTTACTTGAGAGACACCAAACAGTACTTAAATGCTTCAATTAAATAAAAGTCAAAGGAACTTTTGCCAGACTTCATACTACCTTCCCCTTGCAACAGTGTGCATTTGTTTTACTGAAGTGAGTACACGATTTAATTGTGATCTCTTCGCTTATAATAGGACAAAATCAGCGCTGCATTGAAAGAGGCAACTTGCTCTTTTGTTTTCACCTACTTTGAAAGACCTTAAAGCAAACAAAAGTAAAACAGCAGTAATTGTAGAAGACCTTTTTAAGGTCAAAATCGGACAGTACCTTTATTCTCCCCTACAGTGTTAACACACCACTGTATCAGTAAGTTCTCAGCATACCACAAGGCATTGCTATGGATTTACATTCTTCAGAGCACTGTTCCTCAGTCTTATTTTACTTTCACTTCTGTCTCTTAAATTCACATCTAATAACACTGAACTATCAGAAACCCCTCCTAGCTCAGGTGAAGTTTGCTGTACTTCAAGATTTGGTATAAGCAAACTTTGATAATGTTTCCATGTAAAATGACAATGGTCTAAACATAAATCCTGACCCTTAGCTGTCCCAGCCGCTGCACCAACGAGGGCAACCCCGGAGACAGCACAGTACCTGCTGCAGCAAGACTTATCAGATGCCCCGGTGTTGAGCACAGCTCTCCACTGGATCCTGGTACAGCTCTATACTGAGTTAAATCAGTAGTCTTTAATTTACAAAAGACAGGCTAGTTGGCATTCTTATGTGCATTTATTAATTAGAAGTAAGTTTTTGACTTTATATAAAAAGGAAATTTTTTTATCTTAAACATTTTGGGTTTTGTCAGATCAACATCTATACTATAGAAAATGAATAGTATGAGTCCAGTTGTAATTATCAAAAGGGGTGTGCAAATATTGTTGCACTTGAGTTGAAACTTGACATTAAAAGATACCTTAATATTCCTTATTGTTCCAAGAATGAATCCAAATGTACACTTTTTCACAATCATTATATGCTACCCTGTTTTCCAAGGCAAGTCCATCATCTTTCCTCACATCTACAAGGATCTCCACACAGTTCCTTTAATCTCCAGAGCTCTTTCAGTTCCTCTGGAGAATATTGGGGTGAAGACAGCATGCCACTCTCGCATGTCTTCTCACACAACCAGAGACTATCCTGTTAGAGAGAGAGAGAGCTGTTTCATTTGCTTTTCTATACAAAGAGTTTACTCTTCAGCAACCTCTACTTCCAAGAATCAGGTTTTCATTGTTTCTAGCAACAAACTTTGCACACAGAGGTCACCAACTAGAGGTACGTGTCCCTCTCTGATCTGGCAGACCTAGTCAGAGAACCTGTGGGGTGGGGATGGGGGCTGCTGGCAGGGGGGGTGGTTTGTGGGGTTTTTGTGGGTTTTCTTTTAAATACATTTTAAGAAGTGTCTTCTGGATTTCAATCCAATGGCAGTTTCAACTTTTTCTCTTTTTTNTTTGTTTTTTTTTTTTTTTTTTTTTCTTTTTCTTTTTTTTTTTTTTTTTTTTCTTTTTTTTTCTTTTTTTTTTAAGAAAAAGCATCTCCTTTAATTTATGCTACCTGGACCAACAGGCCTGTTCTCTTTCCATAAGATCAAAGAATTTCTTCAGACTTACTTGATATCGCTTGGGTCCTACAGCTGCCATCCAGATGCCCATACTGACATCTTCACCCTGAGACAAAACATTAAAGTAAAAAATACAGATACTAGCACCAGGAAAGCACAAAGCATGACTCTGTGAACTAGAATAAGTTGCATCATGTACCAGCAGTAAAAAACGGTAACTACAAAAACCTATGTCTGACTGTTTTAGAGATGTGAAATTAATCCTCCCAGCATTCCCAGGATAGCATATTGTTCTCAAAAGAAGACAGTACAAAACTCAAGATTACAGCCCCAGAGGTTCTCAGTCCAAAACACTTCTGCTCTGACCAGTTGTGAACAGACACTAAGTGCAGTGACCAAAAGCACTGCAAAAAGCATCAACCAGGAGAACCCAACACTGGCACTTGAGCAATGTTCTTTCCAACTCATCATGCTGCTCCCCAGACCAGTTTAAGATAGAAAAACCTTTAATACCTGGTATGTCTTTAATCTTTCAGAGTTGCTTGCCAGCCACTGAACAATGTCTTTGGAGATGACGTATCCAGACCCACAAGCAAAGGCTGGATATGCAGGACTTGGGTATTCCAGCTCTTGCCATTTCCCAGTTCGATCAACTGCCCAGTTTAGTCTGAAACTGAAGACCATGTTAGACATGAGATGTTTACACACAGCCAGCCCTCTGTGAAACCTATGAACACTGCTAACAACTGAAGTAACACTGATAATAAACTATTAAGACAAGGAAGTAGAAAGTGATCCTAATTACATTTCCTGACCTTGTTTCTCTAGGGCACACATCTAATCCAAGAGAACAGCTGAGAGTGTAACTGTTCTTTGGTCTCTATCTTGGGTAGTAAGAGAAAGTTCTCAGAACAGAAAAAACCACAACACTCACAGTCCAGTCTTCAGCATATCTGCACCTGCTCTTTTGATCCAGGTAAGCACAAGTGTCCTTAATTATGTCCTGTTATGGGCACATCTCTGTCCACCCCCCTCTGGTTAATCAACATGACACAAAGGCAGTGCCTCTGCCAGGCAGTTAACCAGAGTGTTACACACTGCCTTTGCCTGATAAAACTAGTAGCTGCTTAAAAACAAGGAAGCAAGGCAAAGGACTGGTTTTTTATATACCTTCTCTAAGCTGTTTTCCAAATGAAATTAAACAAAGCAGATGTTCAACAAAGGCTGCCATCACTGAATTACAAAAAAACCTTGCCGGCAGTTGTCTTCACTAGGGTAGACTGTACTTGCTACTAGATGGGTGCAGAAAGGCAGCGGTGCTCTGTCGGCACAGTCCCGGCAGCGTGGCAGAGCCAGCTGGGACACGCTGCCGCTCCGTGAGCACTACAGCCCCTGCGAAGCTGCTGTGTCAGGAGTGCCCTGCTTCTCCTGGTCAGGAACAGGCTGGCACTGTGCACCTCGGGTGAGTGTACCCACGCACCCACAGCTAAGTGACATAACTGTGTCACTGCACCAGGTTCTTCCCCTGTCTGCAAACAGGTTCAAGCACTGCTCAATTCAGTCACGAGCACAAGCAGCTATGAGCCATAGTGAGCTCCTAAGAGCTGTCACCTCAGACAGCTGCCCCATAAGAGGGGAATGGCAGTTGAGTGGCAGACCTGTTATCAGGCTTTACACATTCACAGCTGAAGCTGATGTGTTAAAGCACCAAGCAGATAAAAGTCACATCCAATACTTGAATTCACTTTAGACTCGGTATCTTCCTCCCTAGCGAGTCACAGCAGGAAGGGTACAACCCCCTCTAGACCCAGGGACCCCTGCTTTGCTGACCATTTTATACTGCTGTAGGGATTTCAGCATTGGTCACTACACCTCACACTTGGCTTACCTGAGGACTCTGACCATTAGAGAATTTACACTTGCAGATGTCACCCCCTCAAGTTCTCCGCGGACGTAGAGAAAAGGTGACATTTTGTCCAGCTCTTCTCTCCCAGCACAACTTGGCACTTCCTTTTGTCCGTAGCCTAATAGAATTACTTAACACACCATTTCTGCAGCGAGACTCAGCAAAACTCATTTTTCAATCTGCAGAAAAACGCATTCTTGAGCTTCCTAAGTTCATTCAATCACTATTCTGAGGCAAGCCTAGAAATATGTCACTAGAACGTGAGGAGTGTTACACTCAACAGCATGTCTGACACCCCAGGAAAAGGGGAGGTTCATATTACAAACAAAACTATCTTTGTGGAAAACTTCAAGTATCCGAAATTTCTTTTCAGCCTAATTAAGGAGAAGAAAAGGTACTACTCTGAACTCTCACTGCTTCCCATAGCATGGTAGATGAGCCAGCTTCAGTGAGCTGCCTTTCCCTTTACACCATTCATGAGATTTAATCTCTCTCAGAAACAGCTTAGTACATTCTGCCCCATCATAAATTTGGTCATTTGCAGACACGATCAGTGATCTGTCAGAGATGCCTCTCATGCCTGTGGATGGCTCATCTTTTGACTGCAGTTTTCAAGAACAGAGTAATGTTAATTTAGGATAAGCACGTTCTCTCCAAGATGAGCTGAAGAATGCAGAGTTCTCAAGACACATGCTCAGAGGAGCAGAAGGAAGGGAGACCATCAACAAAGTCATCTCAAGAGCCAAATATATTAACCTTCTGCTCAGGAAGTTAAGGTCTCCACACACCAAAACCAGCTCTCAGAGAAGCCTAACAGCATTCCATTTACATTTTCACCAGCACTCATGTCTAAATACAAAAGATGTCACTGAGCTGAAAGGTAGGGGAGCTTGGAAGGATCTCCCAAAGCCATTCAGAAGACAGCCAGTGGTTACGCACAAAGCTGAACACATACCCAGTAAACTCTGGCCAAGGAGCAGGCCCATGTCGGGCAGCAACCCAAAGGCAGGGCCACTAGGGAGAAGGAGGGCAATCTCTTTGGTATGACATTCTCAGCTCTTACAGCCAAGAACATACTCCAGAAGAGCTTTCCCTACACCAGCTGGAATAGCAGCCCAGGCAGCTTACACTTAGTGCTATTTTTCCTTCTGCAAGTTGGTTTCCATCTTGTCATCAAGGTCCTGACCTTCTACACTGCCAGAATGAACCGATCTTTTCTTTGCTGTTAGCCTTGCCGCATGGTACAGGTAGTCATAAGGCAATTTAACTGGCACCAGGCGCTCGGGGTTTTTGTACAGGCTAGAGAACACATGCCCACCTCCCCGATCTTTGAGATCATCACAAGATGGACAGCTATTCCACACGCTTTGACACACACTTCCACACATCTTATTACATCACCCTATGAGTAAGCAACAGTCAGTACTAGACTTGTGAAGCAAGACCCCTTTAGCAGCGAAGGCCAGCTTTTCTTCAGTAGGCAAACGGCAAGAGGAAGACACATCGTGCCATGGTGCTGCCCGGAATGTCGCAGCAGTGCGGCATTTCTGCTATATTGGGAGGTTATACCAATGCAGCAGTGCACTCCGTGGAGGGAAGGAAAGAGATGGGCTATTTTGATCCTGCTGGTTATTCACAAGTGTAATGCAGGCTGGGGAACTTCACTCAAGAATTCATCAATCAGATCTACCATTTCAGACAGATGCAAAATGGGTATCAATGCCTGTCATTCACGGGCTTCAAAATACAGTGCAGACTATAAAGGCAATTTTGTCTCTCCTGTTTACCCCATTTCCTCAAGCTCATCAGAAAAAAATCACAGTAGCTTCAATAAAAGTAACATTTATAATTCTAGTATGGACTTGCCTTTTAAGTTTACTGTACTGTTGGAATATTTTGATTTACTGAAATACCACAAGAAAGACAACACATTTTAAAGGTAGGTAAGATATTCAGCAAGTTCAACTCATTGTAAAGGTACACTCTGGAAAGCTATTGTAAAGGACTGATTTCTGTATTCTGGGATTCAAAGTTCTACCCATACAAAAGTCCTGCTTTTTATAACTAGCTTGCCTCGGCAAAAAAAAGGGGAACCCACATGAAAACAGACTTAAAGCAGTCAACCATTCACCAAAGACACGGTACCTATTAAAGACATGTTAAAAAAAAAAAACAACTCACTTTCCCCACCAAATGTTTGGCCTGTCCAATTTTTTCTGCATGATCCTGTTAAAAACCACCTCCAAATCAATGTAACAGTCATCATCTGTCTTCAGCAACAAATCAAAACTCGTTGATTCAACTGTCCTGTAGACAAAAAGAAAAGTGATGAGATGATGAGCTGCAGCCCACAAACTACAGTTATGCAACACAACACTCCACAGGGTTTTTTTAGGAAGGAAGAGGAAAGGAATGTCTTTCCTACCCTTGACTTTTAAATGTTTTCCCTATTGACCAAGGCTGACTGCTTGTCCTACAGAAAGGAGATGCAGCTGCATCCTCTGATGCTCTTACAACATGGATTTGTGTATGAGCAGGAGTAAACAGACTTGTAATTTTCTTCTGCAGGACAGATGGTTGACTTACTAATTAATCCATCTTAAACAATACTGACCTCAGAAGGATACGAATCCCTGCTGATGACAGCGGCACAGCTGTTAAAAGCCACCGGCTACATGTCAGTAGCCTACTCTTTGAGATGGACAGCTCAAGGGCAATGCAACTGTAGAATATTGTTAAGAAACATCTGTAGAAACAACTTGGTACTTACTCTTCCTCAGTAAGCACCCTTCAAATATGAAAAAAGTAATCTTTAACTGTCTGAAATATCTGAGTATCTGCCACCTGTAAAATACCCAAAGAAGCTTAAGATTCTAAGGGGGCATTCCTGGGTTGATTAACAAACATTGTTTTTAAGGGGAATTTCTCTAAGAAGAAAGGCATTTTCCTTAAGCCTTTTATTACTAAATCTTGAAAATTTGCTAACCTGTAAGAAACGATTATGAAGATCTAAGTCTTGACATTTAAACTCCCTTTTTAGAACTGAAAGCACAGTTCAGTTTTCCAGTTACATTCGTAACCATGAAATTTGTTAAATAAGTGCACAAACTTGCAAGCAACTACCGCTGTCAGCTACGTTTCTTTTCAACTTACCATCGGTAGAAATTCAGCAGTTTGGCTGGAACATTTCTGTAAGTGTCAATAACATCTACAAAAACAATATCATCATAGGTACTGCTTTCTTCCTTCAACAAACCATCTTCTTTTTCAAGATTTTTTATGTGACTTGTAAACCTTTCTGGGCGAGTATGGAGGCTTTTTAAAAGAGCATCACCTTCTGAAAGAAACAGCACCCATCATTAGACAATGATGCATATCTACATACTATTTCACATGTTTCTCTTGGATTATACAGGACATACTGGCAAAATTAATCTGAAGAAGGCTTCAGCTCAATGGGGTTTTGAAAATCCTACAATTAATTTGAAAACTTCTATGAAATGTTAGAAGTTGCAGAACAGCAAAGAAATATATTTTTGTATAAGGTCTGATACAGAAAGTTTGAAGTATAAAAGTATTCTCTTTTCAGAAATAAAAGGATTCAACTTTTTAAGGTTCTTTAATACAAAGAGCTGTCTGGGACTTCACTATTACTCTTACTGGTAGAGGCTACTGTTGTATCAATTACACCTAAGCATAAAACCCAAAACAAACAAAAAACCCCTGTGCTAAATGTAATCAAATTGGCATTGCTTTGATGTAGCATAGGTGGTTCCTGCTGAACCACATCACTTAAGTGCCTGCAGGTAAAAGCTGAAAGAACATTGCAATACTGAACTTGTTGATAACAAGATAGCTAGTGGTATTGAAGAATTTTTTGTCAAACGGGATGGAAAGGCTTTAGAACACCTCAGCTGACACTCCTACACAGATGACAAGACAACAGGACTGCCCAATTATATCTGCCAGGCATAGCTCCAAAAACAAACGAATAATGCTCTGAAAGTCACTGCTTACGTTGGCTATGATGGACCGATAAGAATACATCAACTCTAGTGCTATGTGGCTGAAATCTCAGACGTTGGAAAGGGCTCCTATAGAGTCTCTGAACATTTTGCTGAAATAGGTGTAAAACAGCAACAACAGGGGTGGAAAAGCAGGCTGTGTTAGGCAGTCACTGTTTGTCAGTAGTTAACATTAAACATCATGGCACAGTACTTCTAACAGCAGCAGGACTAGAAAAAAATGTGAAAATTATGAGGGAAAGATTTCATTGCACATTTTTTAACTTGTGTTTAGGTAGCAAAAAACAAGGGAAGAGAAGAGGTTCTAGATAAAAATGGTATTTCTGATAATAAAAAGACAAAGAGATGCAAGTCACTTGGAGTAGCTGACAAAGGGCAAGCAAAGAAACCACATCAGGACATGGACATTAGGCATAAAAGAAAACTTAAGGTGATCAGCTTCTAAGAGATGGCACAAATTTTACCTCAGAAGTTCCTGTTTATCATAACATCAAATGTGATCCTATATTTTGCAGACTTACCTTGAATAGTGTAGATAAAACCACCTGCTATTCCCTCCACACCTTCAGTGAGTTCATGTGGCAGTGACCCTTCCCCTGCCTGTTAGAGACAGATTGATGGAAAGAAATAAATTAGTTCATCTCTCATTTTAAGGTGTGAAGTTTTCTGGCAACTGAGAATGAAATTAATTTAAAGCTCTTCTGGTTTATGTACCTGCATAATGAAAGACGAAGACTAAAATTTTTAACTGTAAAGATTTGTGACATTTTTTAAGTTTCACCTAAAACTAGCAGTTCCACTGAAACTTTTAGAAACCTAGTTTCAGAGTTGAGAGCAAAATTTAAAGTTATTCTGGCCAAATTCCAGTGATAGGACAAGGGGCAATGGGTTCAAGCTGGAACACAGGAAGTTCCACTTGAACATGAGAAAAAACTTCTTTACGGTGAGGGTGACAGAGCACTGGAACAGGCTGCCCAGAGAGGTGGTGGAGTCTCCTTCTCTGGAGACATTCAAAGCCCGCCTGGATGCGTTCCTGTGCGATCTGATCTAGGTGTTCCTGCTCCGGCAGGGGGATTGGACTGGATGATCTTTCGAGGTCCCTTCCAATCCCTAACATTCTGTGATTCTGTGAAATTTCAACAGCACAGCATGCTTAAGCAAGCAGCACTTGACAGGAAAAGGGAAACACTGCCAAAAAGCAAAAAACAGTCTTAATCCCATCAATTGGGATTTCAGCACAGGATTTTTGACCCACATTTTGCCGTCTCTGATATACTGATACTACTTCACACCTGACAAAGACAATAGGTGAACTTTACTCCCTTCAAAATAAAAGTTTTGCCACTTACTGGTGTCATTTTTTGCACACCCATGTCCTTTAAGCAAGGCAAAGCAAACTTCCCTTCTGAGACAAGAGAAGCCAAACGATTTACAAAGAAACACAGGAAAGCAAAATGCTAAATACCCAAGACTTATAGGAAAAATAGAAATGTGGTTGAAGGGAAGGTGAGGTGACTCACTGTAATGACTCTGAAAACACCCCCTCCATCATTCACCACCACTTTATGAAGGTTTCTTGAAACAAGGCCCTGAAGATCCTGGCTTTCCCACACAATGGTACCTTCAAAACTCTGGTAAGAGAGCAAAACACTGTTAAGCAGGTATTCAAAGACTTCAAAGGATGAAAATCAAACAGTTTGGTTTTTTTTTTTATTTTAAAAAAGTCAGCTTCATGCAACACCTAACAGTCCAAGCATCACTCATAAGACTTTCCTGAAGACCCCCTAAGAATATGCAAATGGATAAGTGGTATGTCGGACAGGTAAGAGTACTAGTAGTATTATATTTTTTACAGTAATTTCACAAGGTAGCATAGAGCAGCTGTAGGGTTATGATACTCCTGACTGCTAGATGAGCGCATTCCTTTTTGTTTCTCCCAATTTCACATTGGTAGCTAGTGTGGACCTTTGAACAGAGAAACAACTCGTTTCAACTATTTGCAGATGCATCTCTGTTGCTGTAGAAAGCTTGTTTACTTGTACTAACCTCTCAGCTCTTCCCCATTTTACCTTCCTTTTACTCCAGAAACCTTCTACCAAAACTGTACAGTTACTGACACATCATAAAGTCAGGCTTAGAGTTCAGCTCAATTCTTTGCTTTCATCTAGAAGTAGGTCTTAACATCTGCAACAGTCTTGGTATTTAATGACAGCTGAGTATTCCAGCAGTCTCCCATCTATTATTTATAATGCCAGCTTTACAATCTAATAATAGAGCTAGTCAGTGTTTATTCAAGCCTGGATTGCATGCTCAATACCTTCCCCTTGTTTGTTTAATTACCTGTCAGTTATCTAAACAAATGGACCACTACTAAGATTTTTTGTAGCGACAGGACCCCTGAACACCCTGCACAGTAAACCCACATGTTCAATTCCTCTGTCTGCAGTGGCTGCCATCTCCTACTGCAATGTTTTTTTGTGGCAGGGACTGGACTTCAATCTCATTTCCGTGCCGTGTTTACAGACACAACCTTTGGTAAGTTGTTTAGTGAGCCTGACAGTCCTTTCACTTCTCAGCAACCAGAAACATTAAAATTCTTACCACTGACTGTTACTGATACTGACTTCACATACGTACCAAGAGTCTCAATCAGTTATTGCCAGCAAACCTCAGCACAAAGTATCCTGAAGCTGCAAACTATCGTTATTTTTCAGGTTGAGAGATTTGTAAGCAAATTTTCTAACGACTTTAGCCTTCGGCTGTTCTTACTCTAAGCCGCTTAATGAAAGCTGAGGACTGAAAATGCTTAAAGCAAAACATTAGTGGCACACCTGAGACTACATCATCTGTTTTTCCCCATTTAAATTCCAGCCTTGTTGCTGCCAGAGCGCAGTGGCATTTACAGTGAATACCGAACAGGTGTACTGACATAATGCAGCCCTGCCAAACTCCTTTCCTAATGTTAAACAGTGCTGTGCTTTTTATTTCTCCAACTTCTCCCCATTACTAATACAGAATATGCACAGTACGGAGTCCCATTTTCATGCAAGTGGCCCACGGCTTTTTGACAAAATAACTCAATTGCTAAGACGGCTCTAAGAACCCCTGTGCGAGTTTCCGTTATCTGATAGTGGTTCTGCTCTTCTGTGCTTTCAGTCATTCCAAAGCTGAATGATCGATTCCGTCTGTGACAATCTGGCCTGCCAGATGCTTATTCTAATGCTGCATTTCCCTCTCTTTCCCTGAGACGAGCAGAAAGAGCAGCACTTCAGCTGGAAGATGAATGAAGCTCTTCAGCAGTCTGTACAATCCATTACTTCTTGAAGGTGGAAAGGCAGAGAACAGATATTGTCTCAGAAACCATCTTGTGACAATTAAACAGTTCACTAAATTTACTGCTCTCACACAAGCAGACAGGAACACGTGGGCGTTGTCTTCTCTGAATCATCTTGTATGGTTCAGCATCCCAAGTATCACAGGAAACTACAGGCTATGCATGAGCCCTATCAATCTACATTAGAAACATCATGTTATCCTCTGAGCACTCGGCGTGTGACACATATCAGATTAAGGAAGCCCACACAAAGAAATAGCTGAATACTAATATCCCCTTTCTAAATGAAATACTTCCCATCTCCCTCTCAGGAAAAATACAATCATTTACAGCAAAATAGCAACTGCCTAGAATTTTTAGTATCTCAGAACAAAGTCTTACAGGGAAAAGGCTTACGTATTATACTACTTACATGTTATACTGGTAACCAATCCTTTCTTTAAAAAAGTAAAAAACCCCGAATCATTTTGATATCAAATTGGATTGCCAAAACACATGCATAAAATACTGCAAGAGGGTGGTTCACCCAAAAGGTCTCCTGCCAGCATAACAAACTTGCATTGTATTCAGTAAAAACTGTTTAAGATGATAAACCAATTAATCAGCTGTGGATTCACTTAAAAATAGCAGGTTTCCAAACGCATTCATTCTTACGGAGCGAAGGGAATAAATCAGGGATTAAACTGGCCCCAAAAGTCTTCTCTTCCCCCTTCAGTCTTCTCCTGCCCCATTCTTTCATAAAACAATTTCTTGCATAACAAAACAACCCAGACCCAGAGACAACTCACAGAAATAGCAGCAAGGGTCCAGGTATACAGGAGAGTAAGCAAATGAAGGGAAAAAGCCTAAAGTGGCAGCTGACATATCTAGTGGGAGATCACTGGTCCACCAGGAACAACTCCTTGTACCCGGAAGGGTCTGCTGAACTAGAATTCTCATTCCGAGTCAACTTGTATTCACTGAACCTTCACTGTAACAATACCAGGTTTTTTCCTACCTATATTCTGTTCCTTCTGTGTTTAATCACCTTCCTTCCTAAGCAGCCACAAGCAGGTTCTATATCCCTATACCAAAATGCTACTCTTCAACTGCATACCCAATCCCAAAGGGGATTAAAAAAAAAATACTTCAGACCCTGCCCCGTTAGCCTAGCTAATGGTATCTCAGGACAAGCAAGAATGCTAACACTCATCACTGTCCAAGATGCAGTCTTCTCCGAAGTTTCCAAGAGTCACCCATTAAAAAAAAAAAAAAGGCCAGAAAAAATGCTTCTGCCGTGGGATGTTGACAGGTTTTAAAACCCGAAATGTCAAGTCTTCTGTGCACCACATACTCCATCTAGTATATTACAGATACACCCTATTAAACATCTTGAAGTTCTAATTCTTCTTTCTTTGCATGGTTCAACAAACAAAAAATTCCTCACTAGTGCTGCCAGAAAAGGAATAATCAAAATTTCGGTAGCCCCAAGTAAAAGCTTCTCGATTACAACTATTCAACTAATACTGTCATTGCAAATGTAACACACAATATCTTGCCATTACATCCAAGACATCAGAAGCAAAAACCTCTTTTCCAAATGTTCCCTAGAAATGTGTGCCATCCTTGCCTCCCTGTCTTGTGTATTAATGTCTGAAAAAGTGGGAGAGAGATGGAAGTGTCCCATTCTCTGGTAAATTCTCCCACAGAATTGAAGCAGGTACAATTTTCACTCAGAAACCAGAAAGGTTTCTGGAATTGCTACTACTTGTTAATACAACTTTTGAATCAATTTGCATTTTTCAGGCTTTTGTTTCATAACGACTGGTGACAATGAGATGGTGAAAAAGAAATTCTGGATTTCAGCATATCCTCTCAACTAACATTGTAGAGGTTTTCACTTGCCCTTTTCTGCCTCAAGCAAAGGACAGGTTTATCAGTCAGTCTCTCCAGCTGACTTAAAAGAACTGCAGGCAATTTTGATACTGCACATACCTCTGGCAAAATGAACTGCTCTACTGGCTTGTACCACAATCTGTTCACTTGCACTCCACAGCTTGGTGGACTAAAGCGAGCGCTGAAGAGAGCTTCCTGTGAACAATAGAAAAAAACCGCCACACACATTAAAAGTTCAGTGAGATTGTGATAATCTCAGTTAATTACAATGGAAAGAGGCTTATGGATTCTATAAAACTTACTCAAATTTTTATTCTCACAACAGTCTCAGACTCCACAGAACTCAAGTGTTGGAGTGATATGATAGCAACAAACAACAACGGAATGAGTGCAAGATGAACGAGAATCCAACCAACCGAGAACAGACAGATTCAGACTCATCTCCCATTTTACAGACTTTTTATCTTCTGTTTAAATAGCTGACTACTATTAATTGCAACAGAGAATGCTCACCCCTAAAGCATAATTGCTACTGTATTACACAGGCCACCAAAAGGCTCTTAGATAATAACAAATGACACAAAGATGCTGCATTGCCAAATTACAAGACTTCAGAAAACAGTCTCCAGCACTCCTATGATACTAATTTTTCTTCTTCATTGGAAGTA
>VZTO01005566.1:1674-18199 GCA_013400615.1 Syrrhaptes paradoxus | reverse complement strand
ATATATTCCAGTCTGTTCCTCTTCAGAAACTTGATCAGCCTACAATGCTTGTTTTTAAAACAAATATCCACACCTGACATTTGAAGTCTCCAAGGGCAGTTTATCACCAGTCACTAGAATGCTGAATAGTGAGTGTTAATGTGTACCTTAACCCCATAAGAAAGGAGATAGTCTTTACCGGAAGAAACCTATTGTATATTTTTTTCTGTCTTTTTAGTATGTTTTTCACAATTTCTCAAAAGACACCTTGGGGATGATAGTTGATGGCAGGTAATCCCATAAGGGAAAAGTTGAGGTTGGAAAACCAGTTCTTTCCTGCTGCTCCAACTGTGGGACTGTACTTTAATCTGGAAGGGCTTAGAAACATTAGTGGATAAGAAGATTTTTTTTGTTTTCTTATTGTTTGGTTCCTTTTCTTCAGTTTGTTATTTAATAAACATGGAGTAGGAATGAATAAAATAATCCGCCTTTGATTGCATGTTGCATGTTAGCTATGGAAGTTGCCAGCTACCTGGTAGTTGTGGAAATACTCAGAGTTAACACTTGGACAGTGGAATATGCAACAGAGGTTATGTGGCAGATGTTTTTACATTTGCATTTAGTTACAGCAATCTGTCATTTTCTGTGCTTGTTGTACCTTTTTACAGTTGCTGGTCCATGGTGTTTTAGAAGCTCTGCAATTGCCTCTGCCTCAACAGGCTGCTATTTTCAATTATTCTCATATATTTATATTCTATTATAATATAGGATATTATATACCCTCATGTTCTATTTCATAAATTTATCTTGTATTTCTCATGTATATGTATGTATCCCTATAGATAACTGTATTTATGCCTTTCTCATATACACAGGGAAGAGTAGTTAAAAATGCTCATGCAGTTTGTATGGACTAAATGGAACAGTTTGGGGAATCGAGAAGGTTTTAGATAGCTAATGTCTGACAATCCAAAGAGTTTTGAAGTAGTAGATGAATGAGAGAGGGTTTGTGTGATCCAATCTGTATTTGGAACCAAAAGACATGGATGCGATTATGATTAGATTAGGGAAGACAACTAGTAGTTTATCCCAAGTCTAGCAGGTAGGTAGAGGAGAAACTTGAATCCCTTTTCCGTATTTTTAGACTCCCTTACTTCCTAGTAAGAATTAAGTTTTTAATAAGGGGAAATTTGTCTTGCATATTTCTGCTATTGTACATGGTCTCTTATTTATTAAGAGTTAATGCTAGGTTTTGACATTGACTACTTTTCACTCTCTCCTACAGTTTCTTGAATCACATCATCTCTAGATTTGCTAGAAATGGGCCCTATGCAGGAAGCTCTGCAGATAAATTATTACTAGGACTAAATTTTAAGAAGCGGAGTCTTCTGCAGTGCGTTGCTAGCTTGGCCTTCTTCACCTCTGTTTGAAGTGGTGATAACACGTGACCAACCACCTAAAAAGCTGTTTTCTGAGTTAGCTGTCATACTACCTATAGCTGTTTTTGTCTGAGCAGCTTATCCTTCAGGAACTGAAGAAAACAAGCAGTCTGCTGTGGAGGATTACTTAGCTGTCATGTTAGTTTTCTGGTACTAATGCTAAGGTCTCCACCCACAGTGGCTGCTCATGCTGTGCTTTTAAGGACTGATACTTATGCAAGGTTTCCATTATTAATGGCAGGCAGTTTGCTAACCAGTTTTCCAATTTTTCTGGGCCTCTGTGAAATAAAAGTAAAAGGGATTTTGCAGTTCAATGCTTTTTTTTTCTTGTATGTATTTGGAGAAGCTGCTTGTAGTGATTTGTGGAATACTGATGCAACACTGCAATATATGATGTGATTGAAGGATCTTCCTTTTTATTATGGTTACTAAGAGGAAAAGCATGGTATTTTGACATAGGCTTCCTGTTAATTACTGTGAATGAAACAGCTTTGTGGAATACTTCTGTGCTTGGAGTGTAACCACTGAAGAATGATTGCCAAGAAGAAAATTGGCCTTAAGATTACTTCTGTTTTTTTTTTTTAATTTGATGAAATAGAAATCAATTTGTTGTTGTCTAATCAAAATACTTTAGTAATACTTAGTTAACACCTTTCTCTCATCCCTCAAGCAGTTGCATTTAACCGGTATAACAGGTCTTACTCATCCATAAAGGACTGGCACATTTTCAAATCTTACATGATCTTATCTTCACGTAGGTGAAGTTGATTAAATGAGTTCAGAATAGAGAGGTACACAGTATGACTTGTGTGGTGTATTCTTGTAATCACTGTAAATCTAAGGCATACTAATAATGTTAAACCTACTATACTACCAACTGCACCTTCAGTCTTTGTAGGATTTAATCATTGTGAAAATCAAATCCTGCAAGAGGGTTTAAATTGCTTTCTGAGTGTTTGATATAGTCAACTTACATGAATTGCATGCTGCTTGCATGTGGATAAGATAGTAAAGATACTCTCCTCTGCCCGATTTCCTTGTAGTTTCTGTTTAGAAATTGCTGTTTTGGTGTTTAAGATGATGTTTTCCTTTTTCCTCAGTTTCTAAGGGAAGATATGCAGTATAAGGATGCCTCTAATAAACATAGTCACCTGCACAGAGAAGACAAACATATCACCATTGAGGATCTGTGGAAACGCTGGAAAACATCTGAAGGTAGGTAGAGAAGTGTAGCTAAAAATGGTGGTGATTATTGAAATAGACATAATTCAACAATTTTTTTTCACAGAGTCATTTAGCGTAGTAAATGGATGACCACCTTTAAAGCTTCTTTGTGAATCTGTTTTGGTACTGTTGTTTATAGGCATACATAAACCTGACTAAAAATTCATTCTGTCGAGCTAGTGTTAATGTCCTCTTGATGTGCTGGGTGTATTGTGGGTAAACTGAGCTACCTTACACGCTCATCAATATGAGGTTGTAATTTATAAAGGTGACTGTTGCAAGCACTGGATTCCAGATAAGCATGTTTTTAATTTAGTATAGCCCTAAGGACTGCTGTCAAGTCTTTTTTAGACATTTATTATACATTGTATTAAGTGGAAAGTTCAATGTGCTTCCACTTTGATGTAAACTTTCTTTCGGCTATGAAGATCTAGAATTTTTAGTCCAAAGCATTTTGGAAAATCTTTTTAAGCTTGGGATACAGGAAAATTGATGGACAAGCCAACAACACCATCTCTCACTTTAATTTGAATGAAATAAGCAAGTTGAGCCAAATATCAAAAGACAGTACTTAATGAGCAGTACAGTGTTCATTGCAAATAGGATGTAGTGATTTAAAAGAGAAATTTCTAGAGGTCTGGAATGTTACAGTTATTAGGAGAAATACTTAACTTTTTTTCCCCCTCACCATTCAGAAGATGTTGTGCTAATGGTAAACATATAGAGATCTCAAAATTGGTATTAGTCAAGCAACTAAAAGTAGGAACAGAAGAGTAATGAAGCTGGGAATACGCCATTGGTTCATTCTGCTGATGTGGATGTTATGTGCATGCAATCTGAGGTTAATACATTGGATAACTGTTTGTGTAGTAAATATCCATGTTTTAACTGGTGATCATCTCTTCAAATATTCTGTAAATGCTTATTCAGTAAAGATCTTGTTCAGTGAAAATATTGCAACTAAATTTTCAGAGAAAATTATCTCCCTACAATTGTTTGTCTAACATATGAGTAGCTCTTCAAAAATTTATTCTATAGTGGTACGGAAGTATCTAATTTGTCTATTGTGTGTATCTTTGTTCTAGTTCCAGGTTTCTTGAACGTAGTGATCATTGTGTGTAAAACTCAAGAGATTTTGAGGGGAATGTCTGGTCTTATTGTGTCTGCTTATAATGGCTTTACTGTTCATCTTGTTGAAGAAACTGAAGTTGCACCACAGGGCAGCCCTTAGGATGAGACTCCCAAACAGTGCTAACAGAGGTCTGGTGACTGTTAGAAAGCATGGAGCCTCTCAAATAATAAACTACTTTAATTTAATATTAGGAAACATGGAAAATGCTGCTGTTCCTGTCTAGATGTTTTAGCAATTTTAATTTATTTGTGTCTTACATGACGCTAATTTATAGTGCCAGTTTAATGCAATTTGACAGCATTTAACAAGAGGGTGGAAGGTAGTGTAAATGATGATATCAGTAATTTGAAACTTTGTTAGGTAGTCTGAGGTATCTGTGTGAGAATTACAAGCTCTAAATAGCACCCTTGAGAGTGCCTGTTAGTGCTTATGCAGAAATGTCTTTGGATCTATTGCTGTTTAGATTATGCTGGGTAGAATTGCCTAGGATTGCTTGAGAAGGATTTCATACAGTGAATGAAATGTATTTATACATATACAGAGCCTTTTAGGGATTCTAAGGTAGGAAGTTTAGTAGTTATTGTTGGGTTAAAATCAAGAGTGCATCTTCAGTATTTTTTCTACAAGGGCCTTGAAGAGGTGGTGATTGTGAGTGCAGCAAAGGTTACAGGTGAACATTTGTTTTGATGTCTTGAATACCAGTCTTTGTACAATTATCTTTGTGTCTCAAGGGTGTCTGCCTTCTCTTTTTTTTGCCCCTCTAATGGGCTAAGATCATAAGAATTTGCTGTCTTAAGAGAGATGTGTAGGTATTTAGTCTCAAACATAACGGAGTCTGTAAGATCAGTGCAGGGAGCTTCAGCTGGGTAGTTCTCTGACCTGTCTTGGTGAATAGGTAGGGTGTTATAGTCTTGGTGATGTAGCATTGTTCCTTGGGAATTGATTTTTATAGCAAAGTAAAACTGTAGTGGTCAAACCTGGAGTTCATGAATTATTTACTATTGTCAGACTAATCTGGGTTCTACCAAAACCTAGTTTCTACAAACTGCCTTAAAAAAAGTAGGTTTTATTTACCATTAGGGCATATTTGAGCTTTCACGGATAGTATGTCCTATGGACTGCCCTATAATACACACACAGAGCAGGGCAGAAGCTTTTTTTGTATTTTTTTTCCTTTAACTCTTTTTCCTTCTCTGTGATAAGCTAGGCTTTAGGTCACCTTCTGCCTTATTTTGTATGTGTGGTCATCTGTTTTATTCTGGGGTAGTGTTGCACAGGTGTTCTTGCAGCAATAGAGACTAAACTGCACACCACAAAGGTGTTACGGTTGCCTCGCACTTTCTTAATTGTTTGCTGTCTGAGGTTTTAAATATTCGGAGATTGGAAATGTATGTGAGCAGGGCTTGGCTAAGGATGAGTTACATAATGCTTTGTGCTGTTCCAGGCGGGACCAGACAGTACTGCAGATTGGTGCAAGAGGAAATAAGAGTTGTAATGTTAAACTGTTGAAAAGATAGTCAAGATCACTCCTTTCTTTTCTTCTCTTTTGCTTTTTCATGCTATTTAGAAAACAACTGGTGGCAGCATATTTCATGCTGATGTTGCTGCTGAAGGCCCCGCTAAAACAAAACTAACTTTTAAATCCTTCCACGTGCTTGATACAGAACAGTCTTGTGCTTTTCTATATTGCCTACTCAGCCTGTTCTCAACTTTAAGCCTAGTATATGGCTGTCATTCATTTGTTGCCATGAAATACTCTTACTGAATGTAATTTGATTTCTGAAAGGAGTAGGAGGCCCATAGGAGTACTGGGGCTGATACTGTAATGTTGTTTTACTTCACACCTCCCTGCCCTGAAGCACTGTGCTGCATGATAAATTTAACATGAAAAAAATGATATATAGCCTGATCTTCTAATCAGCCATTAGCATGGGTTAGCAAGGAGCAGCTTTCATATAGAGCCAGTTTGAAGCTAATTTTGATGTCTTCACCTTCAGGCATGTTATTGTAACAGTTTAAAAAAAAAAAGTGAAAAAAACCAAAAAACAATGAACTTGTGATGTGAAACAGAACAGCTGATGCAAGTCTAGAGAGTGAGGGCTGCACTGGGCTGTAAACACTCCTTTCTACACCTGCTTGCCCAAGGCACCTTGCTGACATCCTCTCTCTCAAGATATCTATTTGTGAAAACAGGTGTGAGAGGAAAGGATATTATGGTTACTCTTTAGTGCTATATGCATTTAACTTAAAGTAATTGTTAGTTCCTACTCCACTGTGTGTTTAAAATAAGGAAAAGTTACAACCTCAGCTCATTAGTAGGATCTAGCACATTCTAATTGGCAAAGCTGATCAAGATTAATTTTGGCTGGCCTGCTTGACTGTCAGTACACCTGGTGTGTATCATTTGTCTTGTCATGTTTCAGTAGGCTATAATTGCTTCTGCTGAAGAAAGGCCAGTTTGCTTCTCAGTACTGTGTGCTGTTGTAGAATAAACATATATGTTGGTCATAAGGTCTTACTGGAGACAAGTAAAGCAATACTTTTTACCAATATATAGCATATAGAAGATATTAACAAAAAGAAACAGTCTGAACATTTTTGCTGATATAAATCAGTCTCCTAGGGCTCAACTTTGGTGCTGTAGGAAAGGGAGGACAGGGCAGTTTAGGGACAAGTTCCACCTGGAAAGATTGGGGATTTCTAGGCACTGACACTGGAATTCCACTAATGCAGAATTAGTTTACATAGTAAATGTAAATTTCATGTGAAATATATGCATAGGCAGAGATTCAGACTGTGAAATCCCAGAATAAGAGTTGACTGCCGGTATTGTTTATGCTTAGCTTAAATGATGAGGGGTCATTTAAAAGTACACAATATAGAATCATTTGTGTTGGAAAAGACCTTTAAGATTATTGAGTCCAACTGTAAACCAACACTGCCATGCCCCTAAGCACGCATCTGCACATCTGTTAAATACCTCCAGGGATGGTGCCTCAACCGCTTCCCTGGGCAGCCTGATCCAATAGTTGACAACCCTTTCAGTGAAGAAATGTTTCCTAGTATCCAATCTAAACCTTCCCTGGTGCAACTTGAGGCCATTTCTTCTCATCCTGTTACTTGGGAAAAGAGACCGACACCCACCTAGCTACAACCTCCTTTCTCACAGTTGCAGAGAGTGATAAGGTCTCTCCTCAGCCTCCTTTCCNGCTTTCCAGACACTCTTCCCCAAGCCTGTAGCATTGCAGGGGGTTGTTGTGACCCAAGTGCAGGACTCAGCACTGAGCCTTATTGAACCTCATACAACTGGCCTCAGCCCATCCATCCAGCCTGTCCAGATCCCTGTATAAAGCCTTCCTGCCCTCAGGCAGATCAACACTCCTGCCCAACTTGGTGTTGTCTGCACACTGACTGAGGGTGCTCTTGATCCCCTCGTCGAGATCATTGATAAAGATACTAAACAGAACTGGCCCCAATACTGAGCCTGTATACCAAATATGAATACATGTATATATGTTATGCTACATACAAATAGACTTCTCTTCACAGTTTCTGCACTAATTGAGGTATCTGATACAGTGATAGGTAATGAGTAATAAAGTGTTTTTTCCTAAATACAGCTGGTTTGTTTGTGGAAATTTCCTTGATATTCTATGAAGGAAACATCACATCTAAGCAGTAGAACTGATGTGATTAACTCTACTGTATACAACTTCAGTATGTATCTCATTTCTTACATGATAATATGTTTAAAATTACTACTAAATTATAATTTATGTACATTTTGACAGACTGACTAGAAAATACTTTCAGCAGTAGAGCTCAATTTCTCAATATTCTTTTTTTCTCTTTTTCTTCCACTTCAATTTATAAACTCAGTGAATTGTGTGGCTTCTGAAATTGCATGTTCTGTACTGTCAGTGGTAAAGTCTGTAGTTTGTAGTAGCTATTTTAAGTGATTTTTTTCCTATGTCACATCAAAACAGTGTTTTTGCTTTGGATTGGTTTATGAACATATTTCTGGAATGCAGTTAAGGTGATATTTTTCTGGATGATCTTGCCAGCCTTTTGAGATGCTTAGAATGGCTTCTAAATCTGGTCATTTATTATTCACAAAACAGTTAAAAATCTCTGTAATTTGAAAATTATCTGTTTACAAATAGAGCCCAGACATTTCACATAAAAGCTTAGAGTAATATGACAAAACTAATACATGGAAAACAGTTTGTGACTGAAAAAAGCAGAGGAAGAAATGGGACAGCATGTTGGGAAGGAGGTGTAACCATTCATATGGATAGAATACAAGGGGGTTGCACGGCGAGTTGATTTTTTTAAAGCTGTAAGTGTGTGTGAAATGTGTTCCATCTCCAGTTATCTGGAATGATGAAAATCCGAAATGTTTAAGCTTACTTTCAGCTATGCTGGTGTAGACGAGAGACCTATAAATCATTATTTCAGTTTCAATGCAAACTGAAATATGAATTTGAACTCATAAACATTTTCATTGCCTGCAGCTTACCTGTCAAGCTTTCAGCAGCTCTTTCTAAAGGATCGTTGTCAAAATTCACCACTAGGAATGTGTCCTTGTGATAAGGTTTCTGAAGAAATTGCCCAACATTGTAATATGCAAGTAGTTTCAGATAAAGAAATGTTAAAAAAAATAATTAATTGTTCGTGCAAAGATATGTCTGTCCAGAAGGAGGCTGTCAGTTTTTCTTTCATGTGCAGACAAGCTTTTGCAGACTTCATAAATGGAGAGAACAATTTCCCTTCAATTTTGTCAGTGTGAAGGGGTAAGCTGTAGCAGCTGGCCTGTCAGAGCCAGAAATATGGGGTTTTTTGTTGTTTTTTCATTTTGTTTTGTTTTGGTAGAATCTATTGGTAGTATTTCCTTATTTTTTTTAGAGCATCTGTAGCTATGGAAGGTTATGTAGACTGTTGCAGGAAAACTTTTAATTATTCTGTATGCATTCAAATAATTTTTCCTAGTGGGAGTATTATTGCATGTAATAATTATGCCCGAAACAACTATAAGTAAGATTTAATTGTTTTCTTATTAAATTTCTGCTTTCTTTCAGCATTTTCTTTCAATCTCCTCTTTTCATTTCTTCTCTGCTCCCATTTTGTGTTTAGTAGGCATGAGCCTCTATGAAGATTCTTGTGAAAACAAGTTCTTAAGCCATCATCCTGGGAAAGATCTTGGTACATTGCCTTAAATGGCAAAAGCACCTGATGATGAGGACAAAAGGATTGAGGCTGAGATCAGTTTAAGTAGCTAAAAGTCACAAGATTTAAACTACAGAAAAACACTAAATTATTCTGTGGAATTTTTAATAAAGAAGCGTTTCTATTCTCTCCATGCTTGTTTGTTTATAGTTTGCCTAAGCTTTCCTCTGAGAAGCGTATAATGAAATAGGCAAAATGCCAGAAACACCTTGGTGAATGTTAATGCTAATTTTTCTGCAATTATATTTGGCTAAACCCTCTTGTTCACTGTAACCTGCTTTTCTACTGCTTGTCTTCTATGTCTTGCTATTGATTAAAAAAAAAAAAAGCAAACCATAATCAAATGGACTTTTTCTTCCAGTTCATAACTGGACTCAAGAGGACACTCTTCAGTGGCTGTCAGAATTTGTTGAACTGCCCCAATATGAAAAGAATTTTAGAGACAGTAATGTCAATGGAACAACACTTCCCAGGTGAATTTTTCTTCTGGATTACTTTCAAATGATTCCCTGTAGGTTGCTGCTTTAGTCTTAACAAGATATGGTCAAATGCAAGGGAAGAGAAGCATCCTTGCAGTTTTAAAGAGCTGGAAGCATTTTTTTTCTGCTAAAATGTTTCAAAATATAAATGCTTCTTGCCACTCCTTTCATCTTAATTTTGTTTCATGCTTTTGAAGCTTTTATTGATGATCACATAATTCTATATGGTACTGAACTTTCTTTTGAACAACTTCAAATCTATTGTGTGGATATACATCGAAAACTATCTGCGGACCCCTTTTCTTGAGTATAACTGCTAAATTTGAGTATTACATGTATTTCAGAGTTAATGTCAGAAGTCTGCAAATATACCATTACCTTTAACTATGCCAAATGGATTTGTTTTATGATTATTCCAGAAAGAAAAGAATAGGAAATGTTTGGTGTTTTTCCTTTGTCACATGCTGATATACTTTTTTATAGCACTCCTGTCATTGTATTTTATCTCTCACTCTTGCATTAATTGCATAATTAAGTCTGTCTAATTGTAGGAAATGCTATGTATTTCTTTCCATAGGCTGATTTTGAATATAGCTTGTGGAATAGGTGACATTTTGTTTTGTCCTTAACAGGATAGCAGTAAATGAACATGCTTTCATGATCTCTCACTTGAAAATAATTGACCGGAGCCATAGACAGAAGCTTCAGCTCAAAGCCTTGGATGTTGTTTTATTTGGACCTCTCACACGTTAGTAACTTTTTGGAGTTTTTTTCTTATCTCTTATTTCTAAGGATTCAACAGAAAATACTTCAGTGATACTTGATACTGTAGGTAGGACAGTATCTATTCTGTGGATGTACTGATGGATGGCTTGGCATGTGATGTGGAACTGGGCAGTGAATTAAAGAAGGTTATCAAGATGCTGGGCTCAGGACAAAGGTCTGCTTCTGTGTGTAAGATTACATAGAAATTTTAGTATAACCCCACTTAACAGATGGGTATTGGTTTTTGTGTCACAAGAAGTGTCCTCTGAATGTTTTTGTCTGTTTAAATAAATTAAACTTATAGCTAATGTTACATTCACTTCCCAATTAGCTGGGGCAGTGTAAGCTGCGATACTGAAATGAGAGGGGATGACCTTCCCAAGGAAGAAAAAAGGAGATTGTGGTGCAAATCCAATATCAGTGTCTTCTCTGTGGACTCGAGTTTAAGCGTAGTTAAATTTAATGCAGCAGTTCCACATCTGACCGATGTCAGCATATGCAGACATTTCCTAGTGCATCACTAGTGATCTGCATGCTTGTGTGTACGCAGTTACAGGTCTGTTGTGGTGCTGTTCATGCTGGGTATTCTGGAACTCAGAGGCCCCTCCAGAACTTGATGGTCAGTTTATAGGCTAGTGAATGACTTTGCAAATGTCAGGCCAGATTTTAGGGAAAAAAAGTACTTTGTGTTTGCATTATACCTTTAATGCTAGCAGAAACTGTATTTGAAAAGTTTATTTTACTAAGGTGCAAGTGACTATAGAAGTTGTACTAACAAAAAGGTGTATGTGAACCTTTTAAAATGTACTTGATTTTGTACAAGGGCATTTTCAACTTGTGTAGGGTATTCCAGAGGGCACAGATTGGGGAGAGCTTACTTAAACATAAAGTTCCTACTGCCCTTATAAAGTGTAATTGGGAAAACTCTCTCTTAACTCATTTAAATAAAGATGCAGAGTATGGACTGTAAAAATTTAGTGAGCTTTCCTCAATCTAATGTATGTTTTGGTATAAAATATGTAGATTGTATTAGAGCAGAGTTGTGTATGTTGTGTGGAAAATGCTCTGGAATCCATTTGAAAGGTAGTTGTTGGATATGGTTTGGGATAAATAAGCTGAAATTCTGTTTAGCATCAGGTTCTGCCACCTTTTAGGCTGTCAGGAAGAAAAAGAAAAGTCCATAATCTGTGTTTCTGCATCATTGAACTAGTTAATGATCATGTTATTCTCCGTACAGGTCCCCCTCACAACTGGATGAAGGATTTTGTATTAACAGTTTCTATAGTTATTGGTTTTGGAGGCTGCTGGTTTGCATATACACAGAACAGAACCTCAAGAGAACATATCACAAAAATGATGAAGGACTTAGAAAGTCTCCAAACAGCAGAGCAAAGTCTTCTTGACTTGCAGGAAAGGTATAAAAACTAAAAAAGTTAATGTTTAATTGTATTTTTGTTTTGAGGTTTAATACAATTAGACATCCTTTATAGTTGTAAATTATTTGCATTAAGCTGCCTTTGGGTTTGTTCATCTTCATTTTGAATGGAAATTGTGATTTCGGTGACAATGGATTTTTTGGGTAGAAGTTGCTTCTGGGTATTTTGGCAGGCAATATGAACTTGGGGATGAAGGTAGAGAAGAGAGGTTCAATCTTTTTTACCTACAGATTTAGAAGTATGTACTGTTATTTTCATGTCATTACAGTTTACTTTGGAATACTTACATATACAGAAATGAGAACATTTCTTCTGTTTTTAAGCTCTCAAGGTTGAAACATACCTGGACTGATTACTTTCTGTTGCTTATTTAGCAGTGTGAGTTGATAGTCATATCTGGTGCACCTGCAACTCAATTGTCTATAAAGACTTGTATTTTATAATCTTATTACAACCTTAATGAAGGCTCACCTGAAAGTTTGCATATTTTATCTGATGTGGACCTCACATTGTGTGATGTAATTACTGTTGGTTCGTGAAGCTTGCACTGTCTTTATTATCACAGAATGGTTGAGGTTGGAAGGGACTTCTGGAGGTCATCTTGCCCAGCCACACCTGCTCAAGCAGGGTCATCTAGAACAGTTGCCCAGGACCATGTCCAGGCAGCTTCTGAATATGTCCGAGGATGGAAACTCTCCCAGGTCCCTGGGCAACCTGTGCCAGTGCTTAGTCACCCTCACGGTGGAAAAAGTGTTTCTTGATGTTCAGATGGAGCCTCTTGTGTTTTGGTTTGTGCCCATTGCCTCCTGCTCTTTTTTGGGACACGTTTTCTTCTCCTGAGGACTGCAACTTTTAACAAATATACTGTGTATTTTCTCATGTTTTTTGTTCAATTGTAAAGGCTTGAGAAAGCGCAAGAAGAGAATAGAAATGTTGCTGTGGAAAAGCAAAATCTGGAGCGCAAAATGATGGATGAGATCAATGATGCAAAACGGGAAGCTCATCGCCTAAGGGAGTTGAGGGAGGGAGCTGAATGTGAGCTTAGCAGGCTCAAATATGCAGAGGAAGAGCTAGTACAGGTATCTCCAAAATGTTTATAATTTTAGCATTGACTTTAAATTGGTCCTGGTTTTAATAGATCCTTAGGAGTGTTTAAAGCGGCATTTCTCTAATGTTAGATTTTAAGGGAAAAATTCTAAGACCACTTAATGATTATCTGTCAATCATGCCATTATCTGGTTAAATAATCCTGAAGCTATAAAAAGACATACACTTTGAATATTATCTTATTATAATGTTGTTGGATTCAAGAAAGACAATGTATATAAAAGCTTTTTTTTCTGTCTTCTTATCAGATAATAGTAATTTTGTCTCATTCTTCTGAGTAGCAGTAGATTGGATTTATTGTACTAAACAAAAATGCTGTCTTAGAAAAATATTCAAGCTTTAAGTTAGGGAGTATATATCATAGGGGAAAAAAGTCCGAGTATAATGTAGTACATGTAAATTCATATGCTGTATTTCAGAAATGCCTGACCTGCCTTCCTGACAGTAGTTGGCACACACCAAAACTCTGTAAAGCCTTAGTATGTTGCTGTGGGATATAAAGGTGCTTGTATTTCACTTTCTTCTGCTGTCAGTTCTAATGATGCTCTTGGTGATGCTGTTATCTCTTTTTGATTGCTAGGTTCGTATGGCTTTAAAAAAGGCTGAGAAGGAGTTTGAGCTGAGAAGTAACTGGTCTGTTCCTGAAGCTTTGCAGAAGTGGCTTCAGTTAACACATGAAGTTGAAGTACAATATTACAATATCAAAAGACAGCATGCAGAAATGCAATTGGCAATCGCCAAAGATGAGGTACTAACTCTTACTCTTCAACTACTTAAAGACTGTTCAGATCTGTTGCTAGATATATGAAATAGTAAATAAAAATTATTCACATAGGTGTTTGGATATTTTTTTCTCCTCTGAGTTGTTTTTTGCTACCTGTAAATATTGCTACTTTTTTGTCAACTGTGTTAAGTATATAACTTCAAGTCATGTGCGTTTCATTTTATCTTGCTTTTTAGGCAGAAAAGATAAAAAAGAAGAGAAGCACTGTATTTGGAACATTACATGTTGCACACAGCTCTTCCCTGGATGAAGTGGACCATAAAATCCTTGAAGCAAAGTAAGATTACTACCAGGATAGATATTCTTTTTTTTTTTTTTTTTTTTTTTTTTTTTTTTTTTAATTATTTTTTTTTTTTTTATTCCTAGAACAATGGAATTTTCTGAGAATTATGGAATTTAGTGTCTTACTGGTTTTGCACTTTTACTTAAAACTGTTTAAAAGATATTAAAGTGTGAATATTTGGACAATCCTAATGGATCTTCTGGTATGCTAGAATGACTGCAATTGTGTTGGTTTGCTTTATCATGAAGAACAGTGTACGTAATTTTAATGTGTGCTTTTCTTCAGGAAAGCACTCTCTGAGTTGACGACATGTTTGCGAGAGCGTCTTTATCGATGGCAACAGATTGAGAAGATTTGTGGTTTTCAAATAGCACACAATTCTGGGCTACCAAGCTTGACATCCTCTCTCTACTCTGATCACAGCTGGGTAGTTATGCCTCGAGTTTCCATTCCTCCTTACCCAATTGCAGGGGGAGTTGATGACTTAGATGAAGATACTCCTCCAATAGTTTCACAGTTTCATGGTAAGTAGTGAGCTCAGTAGAAAGACAGGGAAAGGTTGTGGAGGCATGGGATTTTAAAGTCGGGTGGAAGAAAAATGCTGTAATCAAACAGGATTGGATCAAAGTCAAAATGACCAAAATTATATCTAATATTTCAGATGCNTTGAGGTGGGGGGAAGAAAGTGGGGGGCAAATCCAGCTAAGGTTTTGAAAATTTGCTTATCATGCTCAGATTGCCACTTAGACAAAAATTTATAATGAGCAATGCTGAATTTTTGTTAGCACACTTATTCTTTCAGGTGGAAGGGATGGAGTTAGTCTAGGGTCCCTTGAGGTGCTAGGAAGACCACACCCTTTGAGAGGCTGCATGCTACATAGCTTTTCAAACATTCTTTAGTGGCTGGAACCAAAATCCTGTTGTTCAAGGGAAGCTTTCAGAAAGAATGTTTGTGTTTGGATACAGCAAGTTGTTTGAGTGTGAGGCAGAGAGGCCAACTGCTGGAGGGAGGGAAATCCAGCTTTGGTTAAACTATGATCAAAAGATATACACTGGGCATTCAGACCACCTCTTGAGTCATTGCGTCAGTTCAAGGGCTTGTTTCATGGAAGTTGTGATTAACTGGACTCTAGAGGCAAATAAAAAAATGAGCTCCCCTGTAGCTATTCAAACCAGTAATATCAAGCTGAGGAATGAGTAGGGAAGAAAACTTTGTCATATGTGTACATTTTTCTTTCAGGGATTCTCAGAATAAATTAGAACTGTATTTTAAAATAGCATCAAGAGAATAGTTGCCACTTGCTGGCTTGTTTGGTGTGTCTTGGGCACATGTTTTTCTTCTGAATGTGTCAACCTTTTTTCTACATGCCATATTGAAAAGTTTCTTAATCCTCTTTACAACACTGCTTACTGCAAGTTCTGATCACGTTTAAAGAATACTGTCTCTCTAGTTGTCTTCATGGTGAAGGCTTTGATTTAAACCTTAGTAACAAATTTCTTGGATGCCCCAGTAAAATGTGGATGCCTAGAGTTAAACTTCCAAGTCTGTGTGGAGAAACTGAAGAGCTCCATTTATTATCATGACTTTCCAGATGGACTAAAATGACAAAACTCTTAAATATGTATGCAAGACTTCAGACTTGTGACTTGTTTAGTCACTCTTCTCATTCAGATCTTGCATAGAGGTGAAGCCAAAGAGCAAAGTGCAGTTGGTTCAGAGGAACTACAGTTAGAAAAGGACTGTACAGTTAGTTGAAACTTTACTGTGTGCTTTTGCAATTATAGTTTCTTTTTCTTTGTTAAAGTTCTGTTCATTTGGAAGTATTTATGTAATGGTTGTTGTCTCAGTGATGAAAGTTACCTGAGTCTTAGTAAAACTACAAAAACTTTATATGTGTTTTTCTGAATTTTGATAAGGCGTAAGAGCCTGATTTTGTTAAAGTGATCATATGAAGGAAGTAGCTTCTCCTTAATTTACCAGCTTTTAAAGTTTCTACTCAGTAAAAACAAGCTGGAAACACTTGGCAGTGGGGAAAGAGAGGGAAAGTATGCTAAATGACAGTTCAGGAGTCAAATTATTGTGGGTTAGTTTGGTAACTGCTAAATTATTCCCATCCTTTAGACAAAAATGGTAAGTGCACGTGAGGGAAGGACAGGAGCAAAACAGCTTGTCTCACTCGTGAGGCTTCAGGCTAGGTGCAGTGTGCAGACATGTCAGTTACAAGCAAGACTGTTTCAGTATCTGAACCTAAACTGAACTGTCTGGGCTGTTGCCTCACCCCAGAATCGTTTGATCTCTTAAGATTGACAAAATTTGAAGTCTGCCAGAGAGGCTTCTTTGTGCCGCAGCAGTTTGAGATTATAGGCTAAAATGGGGTGAAGTAATTGATCTGCTTAATCAATTCTGAGCTGAAGAAGAAAAGTGGATAAAGAAATAGGTGTATGAGACTGATACGGAGTCGTAATAGGAATGTGATAGTGAAACTTCTACTTTTCCATTGACTGATTAGGATTCAGCTGATTCCTTAATTTAGTGAGTTTCATTTGTACTAGAAAATTCTAGATGTTAAACTGTCATAGCTGAATCCTTCATAATCCTGTGTCTATGCACCTACAATGAACCAAAATGCTTGTAACTTCTCTCAAAATTCACTGAAGGTGCAATCTTGTT
>VZTO01005564.1:0-24744 GCA_013400615.1 Syrrhaptes paradoxus | reverse complement strand
CACAGTCATCATACAACTTGATGGAAGTTCAAGCAGGCATCCATCACTCTAGAGAAGTTATTTGGAAGATAATCAGACAATCTTTTAAACACAGTATTCTAATATAACACCACAGGCATGAAAGTCAATGTAATTCCCAGACACACATCAAATTAATATTTATTTAGGCAGCCGTGTTATCCTTGTACTCAGAAGGTATGTGACCAATACTGCATCTAGAATATATCCAAAATTCAGTTAAGAAGCTGAGATAAGAACAGGAACAGCAACAACAACAAAATCTGTTAGAAAATAACCCCCTTCAGCAAAATACTCTAAGAAGCTTTGTCTGTGAGAAACACAGAGGAGCCCGCTATCAGGTCAAGTCCTTGCACAGAGAACTAGAGGCTGGTAACAATCACCAGCCTGGAGGACAAAGCTGTGACACCAGCCAGTGGCTGGAATTCAAAGCTAGACAAGCTCAGCCTAACATAAGACACAGATGTCACCAGAAGGCTACCCTACACTGCAAAAACTAACCATGAAGCCTGATTGCTGAAGTTCTTTTCAGAAAATCAGCCAGTCCTCTGTTACAGATGTGGGTCTTAATTAGCAAAGTTAATCAGGTACCACCCTCTCATTTATGTCAAGAGTGGTCTGAACAGGTGATTACAATGATTTATTCTAATTTTATGTCTATTTTTTAAAAATTAAGCAATTGAAATATTCAGTGTAATTTGGCCCATCAAAGAAGCACTAGCCTGAATTCAGGTGCAGAGAATACTGGAAGAAAAAGGAGAAATACAAGAGTAGAAGGTAATAGCGAAACCGTATTGGTCAGCATGCAAAACAGCAAACTCAGGAAAAGAGCAGCCTAACCACCACTGTTGAGTTCTTTCTGTAGATGGAAATTCTGCAAAATTACCTCAATTTCTTTCAACAACCTTTCTTATAAGAAGCTCTTTTCCAATGCATGGGAAAAAACCAAAGCTGTGTGTTAGACAATTTAATAAGTGGGAGGCCAAAGCTGGCACTAGGTGCACATTAACTAATTTTAGACTTCACATTCAGACTCCTTCCTGTTTTCCTTAAAATGTTTTACTCTTCAGAAGCCTTTTATAGCACAAGTATACATCTTCACAGCACTTGAAATTTACTAAGTACAGTCATCGGCATCTACAAAACACAGCAAAACATTATTTTTCATGACACTCCTGTTCTACAGATGCAAACACAAGAGTTAGGCAAGCTGGGCAAGACAAAAAAAGTCAAAAAAGCAAAGCTTTCGATTTTAACCTTTTAATCAAAACATTAGACTGCGTTCGTTCTGTGGGCATGAGTGGGGCAACAGCTGCATGGGATTAGAGTGTTAACAAACATGGTGATCTTTTCAGGATTTTGTTACTTTCCCCTGCCCCACCTTTCCAGGTTCTGCAACAGTGTATTTGTTAATAGTACTAACATAACGAGCTTACACAGCAACAGTCCAATGTAATATTTATTTTCTATTACCTATCAACAGTTCATTTGCTTATAAAAAAAGTAAAAATCCACTGGGCTTACCAAACAATAACCTCAGTGAATATGGGGCTGTACTATTGAGTCCATCACTGGAGGATTGATTACACCTGCCGCTGAAATCACTGAACAAAGCAATGTTTTTGGGAACCACTGCCAACCCTTTGTAGACCAAATGCAGCAGGTTACAGAACTTATCAATCTGCAATTTTATTTTTTGCTTAGACAATGTTAATAGAAATAGAAAACCAAAAATTCCAATTCTATACGGTAATTTTGATGGTATTTTCTAAGTCTTTTCAAGTCTTCATTATGCCAATTAATTTTTTAATACAAATTAAAGCCAACACTGCCCACTTAATAATGTAGTAGAATTCTAGAAAAGAACTTCGTCACGATCAGCACAGGGTATCTGTTTAGTTTAAATAAGGCCATAATTTGAAGCCACATATTTAGTCAATGAATCATAGTGAAGCTAAAATGGGAAAGCTACCATTACAGCAAAATTGTTGAGGGTGAACTTTATAACATTCCAGTTCTTCACATTTTCATGTACATTTCCAGTGCTGCATTCCTCAAACTGAAAGATTCAAGCCTCTCCCATTGTTCATCAAGTAATTTTCAACACAAAAGTCGAAACATATCACAAGTACTTGACCTCTGATATTCCTGAACACCAGATGTCCATCCTAAAAAGAAACCCCTCTGTCTGATCAAATTGAAAACATTTAGCAATTTCAAAATATTCAGCTATGACTTATCTTTGATTTTCAAAGCAAGGAATTTCCAGCAAGTTGACAGGCTACAGAGGCACCCTGAGATTTCTACAATTAACTGCCCACCACAGGAAAGGCAAAGGCCTTGCCTCACCTCACATGGTGAAGACATACAGCTGCTGTTAGTTGAGCATAATTAATTTTCATTTTTTCCACTATTCCAGACATCTGTAGATTACCTGAAAATTGCCTCACATTCTAGTAACACTTCAATGCTTTTCCTTTTTAACCAAAAATTCTGTTGGACTAAACAACTTCAGATCCTTTGTTTGCTTTTGCTAAAAGCTCTTGGCTTTTTCTGCTCCAAAAGGAGTAGTTCTGAATGGACTACGCACATTTGTTACTACTCCCTGTAATCAACCCTGCCACAGAGTTACTGCCACAGGCTGCCTGACAAAGGAGAAGCTGGCCTGCAACACAAGTAATGCAACGTAATACAGGAAAGAGTCAAAGAAATTACCTTCATTGCAGCCAGTTCCGTCTTAGTTACCTTCTGTCTAGAGGCCCTGAGAGCCTGATCCCAATCTGTACCCTCAAACCACCTGAGCTGCAGACCTCTGCTTCCTCTTCATGACTCAGAAGCACCATCTAACCTCAAGACAAGGATGCCTTATCAGGGTGACTGCGACATTAAAGGTCTATAGCATGTTATTACCTTACAAAAAGTGTGATGTCAGAGCTACAGATGTATACTTGAGTGTGATTCAGAGGAAATGAAAATGTGGCCCTGTTGAGAAAACAAGGAATGAAGGCAAAACAACTGAGAGAGTTAGAAGAAAAGAATGTAAGCCAAGAGAACCGTGGAGAATATTCTACCACCTTTTGTAGTTTTCTTTCATTTTATCCTTAATAGCATTACACCTGTCAAAGGAAGTAAAAATCTCACTGCTCTAATGCTGCATTTACACTGATAAGAAATTTTCTTAAGTTGAACTTTTGTGCAAATTAGGGGAAAAAGGGTTCATCAGCAGAACCCACACATGTAAAAAAATAGCTTTTCAAACACTTTCGTTGTTAAACACTGTCAGTCTTTGAAGGAAGAGCAATTTTTTCCAGGACCTGCATTGAGTTTCATTTGGTAATCAGATATAAACAACACAATAAAGCTCAGACAAAGAAACTCTATAAGCCATGCTTAAGTCACTTGATACATCAAGAAAACATGATATACCAGAGGAAAAAACCTCTGAATTTTCATTTTCTGAAATAAAAAGACACTTCTAGCCCTCTCAGAAGGCAGATCATCTACTAAAACAGCCATCTACTTAAAAAAAACCCCTCCTTATCAGCATCTCAGGCTTTACTTCTCCTTGTATTAGAGTAAGCATGTCTTATTTCTTAGAAATGTGATTAATAAACACTTGCAGCCTTCAAATTCACAAAAAAGTACTGAACCACAGACTTTTTGTTGAATCATAGTTTTTCACTCTTTTCCTTGACTGGTGAGATAGCTAATACTGTTGCATCTTTTAGGATTTTTTCCTTTTTAAATGCCTAAGATATGCGAATCATGGTATTTGACCATCTAGCTAAGAAAAGGCCATCTTTAGCCAAAGCAATATTGCACTCTGTGTGGATGAGTCAAACATTCATACACAAGATTATTCAGGAGGTCTAATGTTTGAATCATTATTTGTCAGAAAACTCAGTCTGTACAAAGTATTACTTTCTAGGTGAACCTCATTTAAATTTTTCATCAGCTGCATTTACTCTTCTTAAATTATTTAGTTCTAGAAGAGTTTTAGGTTCCAGAGAAAAACACAAACCTGAGTCTTCCCACTCTGATTAAACTAACCATTTGCACAGACAGCTGCCCCGCCACTGCACAAACTACAAAATTCAACTATTAAAGAAAGCTTTTTGTTGAGACAAATATCCAAGCATGATGACAAAAAAACCCACAAACCCCAAACAACCCAAATTGTACAGTTCTACAGAAACAGTTCTGATGCACCACTGCACTAACTCCTGAGTTTTATGCTAATAAGTAAACACTAATGATTAGAAAATGGCCTTATACGCATCATCCTGAAAAAACAGAGACAATGTTACAGGACTTTACACGTAGAACGGGTAAAGAACCTCAGTGTTAGTTAAAAGACAAAAATAATCAAGATTAAATATTTTCTAAAAGCAGACCAAATGAATCCTGAAGCTAACATGAATATACATACGCATTAGAAGTTTCCCATATATCCCCTACATTAAATTAGTTTGTTCTTGACAAGATTCCAAGTTAAAGACTTACTAAAACTTGACGGGTGTGACACCAGCATACTAAACTGGAATGCAAAGTTACCTCACACTGTAACTTCAGGGCAAGTACTTCAGTCATGTATTCCAGCTAACAGACCTGAAATCAGAGAGCTTCTAATTACCCATGACAAACTCTTATTTGCAAACAGCTAGGTAGACAGACCGATACCAATCCACCTTTTGGAGTAATGTGGGAGGATGCTGATGACATCTTTGAAAGGCTAATTGCATTTGCCAGAGGCCTGAGATCATCTCCAGCCCTTTGCTACACTGCCACCCATTTCCAGAAGGTGAAATCAAAGAATACCTAACTCATTTGCATCCCAATTACTTCTCACTTCTCACAAATGGGACTTGAAAATAAAGCTAGATAATAATTCTGTCAAAATACTTATGGAGTAATAGCAAACAAGGCTAAAAATTATACTCTGACATCACCTTACGTTAGGATCACACATACCTGTGGTCACAAAAGTCGTGAATCAAGGTAGCACTCTGCTGCTTTCAGTCTACAAAGATGTAACAAAAAGTTGTTCCCAGATTGCAAAAGTTTTACTTGACAGAGATTGCAAAACCCATCTTACCAAAAAAAGGACACAGCACTACCAAGAGACAAACAGCCAGAGGCACGTACCCATGAGGCAACGATGCTCACCGTGATAGAGCACAACCTCAACACAGCAGCAGCCCTGATCGCTGCCGAGAGCTGCCCAAAAGGAACAAAAGAACACAGAGAGTTCCAAGGAGTTTTTTTTTGAAAGATGCTAAGATATTTGTATGAAAGGTTACAGGCTGTTCATACCGAGAGACATCACGTGAAAAAGCAGAACGCTGCGGGGCTGGAGCAGGCGATGGAAGCCAGCACCGTGCCCGCACCAGCAGCGAGGGCTTCGCACCGCCTGAGCGCCGGGCGGCGAGGCGTGTTCCTCCCCCAGGGCACGTCCAGCTCTTCCAGCGCATCAGATACAAACCGAGGCAGCAGCAGCATCTGCCATCCCGCCCGTCACGAGCCCACGCAGCCGCCCAGAAGCCGGGCACCCCACAGCCCCCCTGGGACCCTCATCCCGGGCCCCCCGCAGCGCCCCCGAGGAGCGGGTTCCAGCCCCCGGGCTCCTGAGGGGAGCGGCGGAGCCCCACAGCTCCCGCCCACCAGACACCCCCCTCACATCCACACACACTCCCGCCGCACCGGCCGCGGGCTCGGGGGGCAGCGCCGACACGGGGCTGTGGGAGACCCAGTCCCTCTGAGGCGCCGCCACCACAGAGCCCGGCCGCCCATAGAGGAGGAAAGGAAGGAAGCAAGGAAGGAAAGAGAACAGACGCCCCCCGGGGGCGCAGGGCCGCGCTCCGCCGCCGTTTACCTCAGCCGGTGGGTGAAGCGCTGGCGACCAGCACCGCCGCCCGCCACAGGCCCCGCCGAGGCGCCCTTCGCCACTTCCGGGTAGGGGGAGGCAGGGCGGCGCCCATTCAGCGCCGCGCGCGCACTGCGCATGCGTCCCGCTCCTCGGCGGGACCGTGTGAGGCGCTGGGGCGGGAGGCGCGAAGCGTCGCCCGGGGCTGTGGCGGCCACTGTTCGCCTTGGACCGGCCGCCTCGCCCCCGCTTGCGGCTCCTAGTCACAGCTCGGGAACGGCGGATCGTCGGGAGCCAGGTGCTCTGCGGCGGGAAGCAGGAGTGGGTGGATTCCTGTCAAAATCAAAGAACTCCAGTGCGGCCCTCGGCGGGGAGCAGCGCCTCCCGGCGCTGTGAGGCCTCCTGTTGCGGGGGCGGCGGTGGTGCTGGAGCCCACTGCCCGCCTCCAGCGGTTTGCTAGAGCTCTGGGGCAGCGCAGATGATCCCTGGTGTGGTGTTCTTGAGGTTCACCAGTGGAAACCACAGAGAGCGGCCACCTCTTACCAAAGGCTTGGGGAAAGAGCAGCGTTTGGGGTCAGCCGGGCTGTAGGCGTTGTCAGACGCTCATTTCTTGTTTTACCCGGGTGCTGAGGGGAGCGCAGCAGCTCTCTGCGGGCGCAGCCCGGGTGGGAGGCATCCCCCTAAGCCGCGGCCCTCGGGGAGATCCCTGTGCCCTGTGAGGAGCTGTCCTGACGGCCGGCGGTGGCGGCTTGTTTCATTCCTCCACGCCGCCAGGGGGTGCGCGGGCTCGTTTCCCCCCCGGAGGGCGGGGGCGGTGCTGCGCCTGCGCGGCGGTTCGAACGGGATGGCGGCTGAGGCGGCGGGAGGGTAAGGGGGGGGTGTCTCCCTACTTGTCTCCGCACTCGGTGTTTGCTGGTGTTGTCATCTCCCGTTCTGTGTTTGCAGGATGTCCTCGCTGGGGAGTGGCTCCGATACTACAGTGGCGGGCAAAGAAGAGTCTAAGAACAAGCACAAAGGTACCTGTGGGGTGGGGAGAAGCCTGCTGAGGCGGGAAGCGCGGCGGCGGGCCCGGCTGAGCTCTCTTTGCTCTTTCTTCAGGTGGAAGAATCGTCAAGTCTCGTTACCTGCAGTATGATAAGAACAGCTCTAAGAAGGTACTTGGACGCCTCGTTGCCGGGCTCGGGGGTCTCAGTAAAGGATAGAAGGGGGCTGTGGGGTGGCTCGGATGTGGGGCAGCGAGACCCAAGCAAAAAATGACTCTGCTGGGGTTATGAGAGAGTTGTGGTGTTTACTAGGTACAGACTGGGGTGGGAACTCAGGACTGTCCTCAGGTGACTTGCAAAGCACCGAGGTGCCCTGGCATTGTGGTTGTTTATTGTCAGCATTCAAGTTGAAGCTAAGATATATTGCTGGTCACCTTTACTGCTTATGTTCAGTCTTATCTGTTTCTTGATTGTCAGAGTGCTTCTGAAAATTCCTTTTCAACATCCATTGCTAAACCACGTTCTGAAACTAAGCCAAGATCAGTTCCTCCTCGGAAATTTAAAACTTCTGCTGGTAGGTTTTATCAGAAGAATTTAAAAACTATTCTTTTTGTGAATTTGTGTTTCCAACCTCTGGAATTCTTAACAGCTCTAAAATGTTATTAAGAGATGGTGTTTTGTATTACTTACATCACTGCTAGTTATTATCTGTATGCAAAGGCAATTAAGAAACTTGATGTGGGATTAAGAGGCATAAACTGAAGTGCATTAAATTAAACTCTTGTCCGGATATTCTGATAGAGAACTAATCTGGAATTGAGTAATTGGATTGTCTAAAATAAGCATATCTTTTGCCTTCTGCACAAGGCTTTGAACTACTCTTTTACTATGCATCATTGCACTGCTTTTTATTATTTAATATTTTAAATAAACATAGTGTATATAAGCATGTATAATTATGAACTTGTGCAGAATCTGTTCTAATTCTTCTAGTTTGATAACAGTTTCTTTCTACAGGTGGTGCTTCTAACTCATTAAATCAGAGTAGTTTTGAGAAAGGTGTCTTGCAGTCCACTTTATTAGATGAAGATAAAACTAGTCGACCGGACCTTGATCTTTCAGCTATTAATGGTAAGCTTCCACTCATGCTCATTTTCTTGTTTCAGTATTTTTAACATATGTGCTGTAACTTGATGATAAGTAACCCTAATATTCTACTATATTCACAACAGGATTTTGTTAAATGAGGTGTTATTTCAAGGGTCTTTAAGCAGAGGTATGGAGACATTCGGGGTTTAAATTAACCTCTTGATTTTTAGTGTTTTTGGGGTGCTCTGTTCTTTTTATTAAAGATCAAATATGAAAGAACAAAATACCCCCAAGTCTTTGTTCCTTTAACATGTTAGATGATCACCTCTTGTGAAAATTGTATCACATCTATGTGTAACTGTTGCTTAAAGCTAAATGCTCATGTGATCCCCATCTTCTCATGAGTGTCATCAGAGACAGAAATAGAGCACAAGTTGTCTTTACCAGTACACATAATAACTTTGAAATTATCTTTGCCTTTGAAGAACCTGATGGTATGTTGACCCATCCTATGTACTTTGGTAGAAGAGAGCAATAATTTTTTTGTTGTGATACAGGTAAAAGTGTCCGCAAAAAGACTCCTGCTTCAAAATCTGCTTGCAAAGGAGATACAGAGACACGACAAAAACCCCAAAAAGCGGTGAGTCTCACTGCTTTTATTTGTTAAGCATATTTATTGTGAAATGAACATTTTCTGTTTGTCTTTAATCTTCGTAACAATTCTGAAGTCCTGGAATGATCTAAAGCCTTCTGGCAGAAGTCAGAGGATAAGTCTGTTGTTCTGCTGGCGATGTTTGTTATGTAAATTCTTTTTGTATTCCTGTCCATACTTTTTAATTATATCATATAATCTTAAAATATTTTCTGACGTATTTTTCTCTGAAAACTAACATTGATCCAACCTAATTTGAAGTGTCTTATGTAGGAATCTCATTCAACAAGGCACTGAAACTTCACCTTCTCTACCAGTATCATAGAAATGTGCTGACAATGTTATAAAAAGTGGTGGAAGAAAGAGGTACATTTAATTAACATGCGTTGTTTAAAAACCTAGACTTTTTTCATTGAGCTGGCAGTTGTTGATGGTGATTCTGAACTCAGATTGGACTTCCAGTAAATTATTTGAACATTGAGAAAATAATGTTTTTAATACCAAAATTCATCTAGTATATTATTTTATTTTCTGAAGGGAAAAAAGAGGGACAATCCTGATGCTCTAATGGAGGAGCTGGAATCTCAGACATTGCTTTTAACTTACCTAAGGATAAAGGTGAGTGTCAGTCATTATTTGATGTTTCATGTAGAAGAACTTGATATTGAGGAATTGTTTAATTTCCTGCCCATGCTTTCTGATTCATAAAAGTTAGATTTTTGTGACTTTATGTGTTTATGGTTGTGAAACTTTATGACTTGCTTTGAAAACTCTCTTCGAGTGAATTCAGCTCCAGGTTATTAACGTCATGCTGGTTCCTTGTGAAGTAGGGCTAGGCAGAAGTTTTGGATTTCAACATTGCAGCAGTGACTTTGGTTGTGGTTCACTAAGTACTGTATATGTGTCTACATATATGATATCTTTCCTTTACAAATAATATTAAAAGGGGTGGGGGAAGAAGATGGAGAGGGGATATAATTATAATGTATTGTGCTTATTCCATGGGGTCTCCAGTTCATTAATTGATGTTCTTTGACCTGGTCTGAGGCTTACATTTTTTTCTTTGGAATGTGTTAATTACTTAGATGTAGCATTATTTTAGTTGTGAATTTTTTGGATGCAATAGGCAGAAAAAAATCTTGCTGAGCTGGAGAAAAAAGCAGAAAGAAACTTGTTAGCATTGTGTGAAGAAAAGGAGAGACAGCAGGAGAAGCTCTCTGAGTTGAAGCGTGAAATTCTACTGAAAGAAAGAGAGCAGAAACTTGATGAAGCATTAGACAAACAGGTAGGCCTTATTACAATTTATGCTTCTCCTGTATTTAAACAAGCTCGCTTATGAGCTTGTCCTTTTATGCATCTTAAGCAAAATAAGTATCATCTTCCTGTTGTGGCATGTAATGCTCTCTAGTAACCCAAACAAAGCCTTTGTCACTGTTTTGGTTGTCCCTTGTGGATAGGCCGGAAGGAGAAGTTTGCACAGGGGAGAGCAATCACGCCCTGGTTGGCAGAGCAGCTTACAGTTAATGCACAGGAGATGCAAGTATCTTAAAACCACCTGAACATCCTGCAGTTACGCAATTACAGTTGTGGCTAAAGCCATAACTGAGATGCTAACCCTTAGATGAGAAGCGAGCATCTGTTCTTTGTGTTCTTTTTGTGTGGTAGACAATAGTTGTGGCCTGGTCGTAAAAAAGCAAGTTTCTAATGAAGTTCTTGATAACAGATGATCTTAGAAGCTGAAGCTTCCCCTCTTTTTTCAGTGTTTTGTTAGTTTTGTTCTGTCAAATGAAAAAGCAGTATTCTTTCAGTAATTAATTTTCAAAACTGAACCTATGTTTGTTTTTAACAAGTATGCATTGCAAAAAATAAGTTACTTATCTTTTGGAGAATACACTGTTAACTACAGTCACATTATGAAATGTAAACCACTTTGCCTGCTATGTTGCTAATATCTCTGAGCTACAGTAACAAGGAAACTGGACCTAGAAAAGGATCTCTGAGCTACAGTAACAAGGAAACAAGGACCTAGGCATTTTGAGGTGGTAGAAGAAAACCTATTAAACAGTTTGATAGGAGTATCGTACTGCAAACTTCTTGAATTCCTCTGTCAATGAACATTTCAGGGTGATACTGGGAGTTTTTTTCTGAGTTATTTTTCTGTATTGAGCCAGGTTTGTACTAACAAGATGTCTGCTTTTAAAGAAGTGTTGGTTCATCATGTGTCTTTTTCAGATGGAAGTGCTTACTGCCCTTGTTCCTGTTTGTGAGCAGTTTAAAGAGCAATATAAAAACTTTGCAGCTTCCCTGGATGCCACTAGACATGAATTACCCATAAAGAATATTTACATAAAAGGGGATAAGCTAGCATACCTTGGTATGGAATTTTGATTAATTAAATTTACTCCCAGAAATAGTGTTTTTTGATATGCTAAAATTCTTACATTGTTATTGCTGGCTCTATCTGTGGCCACTGGAAAAAATTAGTGTTTTTTTAGACCTTGTATGGACACTGGGCTGCAACGTTAGTCACATGTTTTGCTATGAATAATTCTTGCCTGTGTTTAACCATTAAAACTGCAGTTGAACAAGGTTTTTTATCTTGCAGCACGAAAAAAATTAACTCTCTAAGCTAGGGCAGTCTTCATATATGTTTTCTTTAGCAAATTTCTATATCTGTTAACTGTATTGATGGCATTCCTCCTCTCTTGTTCCCAATGGGTAAGAAAGTTGTAGAAATACTGTGATCTAGTCTTATTTCTGTGTTTGAGGGATAAGGTCATGTGGGCAGACTTACTCATGTTTCCTGTATGACTAGAGCTTAATTATATTGTGTGTTGTCTTGAATCAGAGAATGTTTGTTTAATAAATTAGTACTTGTGTTTTTGTATTGAAGTCTGGACAAAAAGTTACATTTTTAAACCACTGGTCTGCAAGAAATGAGATTCTTAAACCATTTATAGTAATCCTGCTTACACTTTAAAACAAATGGAAAAAGTTTGTTGGAGAATTAGAATTCTTGTAAGAAGGCTTGAAAGGAAATAAATACATATTTTTGGTCAGTGAATGCTAAAGGAAAGGACTCGATAAATTTCGTGTTGGGAGTACATGCCAAAAGCAACATATATAACTGGCCAGGGAATTTTGGATGTATAAAACTTTTTTCTCTTGCATTTGTCTTGTAAAAATCTTTGACATACTCTAAATGAGAGCTTAATTAGCAACTTTAATAGCCTGTTGCTCATGTTAGACTTAATAGCTAAAAATAATTTGGCTTTCACAATTGTCTCATGGTGTGTTTGTGAAGGCTGACCAAACAGTAGTTTTCCATCATCTCGTTCACCTGTCTCTGTAGTTATTGCAGCTATTAAGTATGAACTGATGCACTGCATGCATTTTGGAATAATATCTTTAACATCTCATATTGCAGATGAACTGCAAAAGCAATTAACCATCACACAGGACCTTCTGACAGAAGTTATGCCAAACCACTCGGAAGAAAGTGCAAAAGCATTTAGTGTACTGAAAGAGCTTAAAGAAACATCTCAGAAACTGGATAAAGAGCTTCAAAGGTATTTACAACAGTCAGGTCAAAAGACTAATTGGCTAAATATTCAGAGGAAAATATGTAGGTCTTGACAGAATATATCCAGAATGTGTAGTGGAGGAGGATTAACTGAGGGTATAGTAGCACTAAGTTTAACTGTTCTTAGCAGACATCTGTATTTCTGTCCCTACGCTGCCTCCAGTCAAAGTAAAGATGTTTGAGGTTTTTTTATTTATGTATTCTAAGTGAACTACTTTAATGTGCCGTTCTCTGCCACTTTAGCAAGGATAGCCCTGGTAAAGTGCGAATATGTAGGAGAATGGAGAACTCCAGGACACAGAAAAGTGAACTGGAAGCACTGTGTCTTAAATAATAATCATATATCCTCCTTTAGGAGGTACAAGGAGCACAGAAAAGGTTGTTTTTTTCTTTTTCCTCAAGTATTGTGTCAATAAATACGAAATATCACTGAGAGTATGAGTAAGAGAGAAAGCATGATCAATTTCCTTTCCTTCCTTCACTTCCCTAGAAGAGCTGACAGCTAAAATCTTTCAAGATTGAGAGAGACCATAAAGCCACACATTTCCCCCTCCTGCAAACTGCCCCTCCTCTCCTCCGAATTCTAGCCTTTGGGAAGAAAATTCACATTTTATATTATTTTTGTCTTCTGGTGGCTCCATAGTAGGAGAATGATGTGAATGTCCAGGCCCATGGCCTTTGAGGTTAAGCGGAAGTTGGTGTCCTCCAGGGTAACTGATTTAGCTTGCCTCCTTTGTTCCAGGAGCTTCACGCAAGTACAGAACCTGTCGTGTGAAGTTAGTAAAGAAGTATCTCTGCATAACCAACGAATATGTGAAGAGAATCATGGACTAGATGTTGTGAAACACTGGTACTTCAACTAAGTTTGAGTATTGTTTTACTAACGGGTGGGTACCAAACGCCACAGACTTCTTATATGTTCATACAAGAAGTGGAAGATAACTTGTCCAAATTTTCAGTTACATCAGAATGTGAAACCAGCAGCATGTATGCTTACTAATACAAGAAATGGGGTTTTCTTCTGCGTGTTGTCCCATGAGGAGACTTTTTTTAACATTAATTTCTGTGACACCTTTCTCATCACTTCTGTCTTGATGATGCTGAAAGGTAAATAATAAGAAATGTTATTCTTAGCAAATATGACCTATGTATTCTTAAACTTCTTGGTTTGCTTTCTGGGAATTGGCTTCAAGTGCACTGGTTTACCTCTGTTTCCAAAGTCGTGTTCTTTAGAGGGCAACATATCAGCGTATAGATGTGGAATTGTGGATGTGGTACTGTGCATTTGCTGATCTGATCAGCAAGATCTGTAGGAATGAACTGCATGATCACTGGTCACTCAGTGAACAACTTCTATAGGAATTCCATATTGTCCTTTATTTCGGAATTTGCTGAGAGGAAATGTGGTGTGGCTAGCAAGTAATGAGGCTGATTGGAAGGAGCCTGGTCGCTTGTAACAAGTGAAAAGTTTTGGTAACTTGTTGCCTTATTGTCTTGGAAACAAATTTTGTATTAAACTGACATCTTCTCTTTTAGGACTTATTTTTTTTTAATAATAAAGACTATTTTCCACTGCCATATCAATAACATACATGCCTGAATATCTTCATTCATCTGCAGAAGTTTTCTTTCCATCTGGGCTTACACAGGGCTAATACTGCACAATATGTGTAGTGATGGACTTACAGTCTCTAACCAGTCCCAGTGGCAAGCCTACATAATTTTAANGGTATCTTCTTTTATTAAAAATTAGGAGTAAATTAAGCTGTAGTAGCTGTATCAGTAAGATGGCCAGTGTGCTGGATGAGAAGTCGATATATAACAAACTGTTAAGACCATCCTTGTATATAATATCAGTGTCATTTTTTTGGCAGCAACTTACCCGTGAGCCAGTAGGAGAGCAATGAGTTGTTTTACAACATTCGTCTGTTACTTCTTCTTTCTCAAACATGTTTGATGAACTGCACCTAAGAGTTCACCTCCATGTGCTGCCATTCTGTCCATGAGTGTAGGTGCTGTGCACAGCGGGATCATGTTCTGGGTCAGGACCGTGAGCTGCATCTACGAAGTTGGCCACTGGATGGGGAACTTTGCTAAACACTCAAGCCATAGGTTAGCTGCAAATGATAGTCTGTTTATTTCTGGTGGATGGAGATCTCCGTAGAAAGGCTCTTATGTGGTGAACTGCTTGTCAAACGACTGTTTTTCCTAGGATTAGGTCATTCCTAGGATGGGCGTCTTTGTACCTTTAACCTGCTTATCATAGGTGTGTTATTCTGAAACTTGGAAAGTTAAGAGGGATCCTCTTAAATATGAGAGGGAAGGGATGAAATGAAAATCAAGTTTATAGTCTCTTGATAATTCTGTCTCTGCTCAGACACAAGTCAGAATGTCTTTCCTAGGATAATTTTAATGTGTTTTTAGAAGTGCTTTGATTTCAGGTACATGTTTTCCATTTAGAACATAAATGTGCATGCTCTGATTTTAACATATATCCTTTCACTCAGTAATTTGGAGAAGGGTGAAAGGACTTGAGTGGAGTTTCAGCTTCCTTGTGGATTATCTCATTGATCAATTTCTAGACTAACCGAGTGCGATATATCTGCATTGATGTTATAAAGAAGTGGAATGCTATGGGTTCTCTTCCCTGAAGAAGGGTGGTGGAGAAAGGTCCTGCTTGCTGTGAGCACAGTTAAAGGCTGAATCTTTTTGGGGAAGCAGTTCATCCTTGCTGCTGCAGATGGCAGTCATTATCTGTACAATGAGCCCAAGGCGAAGTGGGAGTCCCAGAGCTAAGGGCCAACTGCATGGACAAAACAAGGGCTTGGGGATGTGCACTCATTGTTTCGGAAGAATCATGGGCATTGATTTGAGCATTCTGGCCAGTCTTCTCAAGATGAGTATTTGTGTAATTGTTTGTACAAGTTGTAGAACAAGTGTGAGATGAAGCAGTTCAGCCTCTCCAGGAAGAGGTTTTAAGCTATTTTGAAGTTACACTTTTCCATCCTGATTTTCTGAGTATTCTTCAAGTGGTTCTGGTTTGGCTCTTCACAGAAGTGTTTTAGGCTCCTGCACCCTGAAATAGCCACAGAATTAGATGCTGTCATATTTAACACTGTACAAACAACAACAAAGTACTCTAAAATCACTGGAGCAGGAGCTAACCAGATGTGACACCGCTTATTTTGTAAATTCTGACAATGTCACATGCTCTGAATCTGGTTGGAGTCCTAAACAACTTAAAGGCTCTCTTTATTCAGGTTATCAATCTCTTCTTGGTTTTTGTTTTGTTTTTCACCTAGAATTAGTAGTGTTCCCCTTCTGTAACTTGTATCTATGTAGATTTATGTTCTGTCTCAACTTATGCTGTACTTATTACCTATGTATTAATTGTTTAGGCCAGAAGTTCTTCTTGACTAATTGTTAACATTCATGTGTCCTAAGGTGCTTTTTTTTTTTTTTTTTTTTTTTNTAATAAGTATTCATCCTCTGCAAAATTCTTTTAGCTGTCTAAAAAGTGATTGGGAAAGATCACTTTAACCCAGTTTTTGTGCTGCAGATTGCCCTGCTTGGATTCTGGTATTTCTTGAGGAGCTCTGACCAAGTTCTCTTCAGTTGCACTGGTGTTGCCTGACAGTTCTGACCACCAGCTCAGGAGGGCTGAGTCAAAGCATTTTTTGCTGTAATTCCTGTGCTCCCTGCGATAGGGTCACCAGGGGTCAACATAAGGGAGCATCCCTCTTGCCTATGGTGCACGATAGTGGAGCTGCAGCCCAGGAGATAATCGAGGCCCATTTGTCTCTTCACCACCACCCCCCAACCCTACAATTCTTTGTTCACACTAGCTTCAAATGGAGCTGAATCTTTGCTCATCAACAGCAAGGAAGCAGCTCATGACCCCAGCAGATGTTTCTGCATTTTAGGCTAATGAGAACTTATTGGATTACTGCAGTCTTCCCTGCCTCGGAGTAAATACCACTTTGTTGGAGATCCGGAAACTCATACTGAATATGATAAACAAACTGCTGGCTGGACTGTGATTGCCAGGACATGAAAAGAGTTCCAGAGCGGCAGAGGATCTAACAGCTCTGAAATGCACCACTGAGCCACACCAATTAAGAGCATTTCCAGTGATTATGTGAGCATTCCTGTTCAACTCACAGAAATTATTGTAGGTTGTTTCTTCCGCTGCATTTGTGTGTGGTCTGTAAAGCAAGCACAAGGATGGAGGCCTAGGTTTGCAGAGTAGTCTCGAATGCCTCTGATCAGTTTCTTTTAAAATATTTCTGTGGTAATGTGCACTCAAGACCTATTGAGTTTCCTGCTATTTCAATATATTAATATGTTAGGGAAGCAAATACAATTTGCCTCTTAAGACATAACAATTTTTTTGTTCATAGAGATAACGTGTGTTTGGAGATGGCCCACAGGATATCAAAACTTAAATTCCTTGTTTTAGTAAGCTATTGCATGTGGGGATGGGAAGTTAAGCAGCTGATTGAAGAGTTTTTAGGACTACTACCCCAAAAGACATTCTGTTTGTGGCACTTAATCCTTTCAGCACTCAGGCTTTGTTGTGTATTTTTTCAGAACTTTTTAGACAGTATTTCAGGAAGTGAAATCATAAACAACTAACTATAGGAGTACAGCACTGCTCCCCATCTAAACCAGGATGAAACTTACTGACTATGGAACAATATTAGTACACTTGTACAACTTCAGCTCATTGTGGACCAGGTAAGTGTAGCATCTGTACAGTACTTGGGCAGTACCCAAAGATGTCAAGAGCCCTTAACCCTTTCTTGTTTTCTTTTTTTTGTCTTGAGAAATTTGTCTTCACCTAACTGAAAAAAAAAAATGATTTCTCAAAATAATATGATATGTGTTATAAAAGGACACCTCTACCTGTTACTAGATGAATTTTTAATAATTCTTAAGTGTGGAGAATTCACAAGCTCTCTAGATCCCTTATTTGTGTATAGAACTTCTACCAGACACTAGACTATGCACGAACTTCTATTACATCAGTAGTATGTAGAGACTGAGTAGAAAACTAGGAAGTAAAATCAGCACCTGCCCATGTTAATGATTTCTTAGTACTATTTCAGTCACTTTGTCAGGAATTAAAATGTTATACTACTCTGAAAGATCAGCCTCTCATTATCTGTAGATGATTAATAGGTGTTTTTGACAGAACTGTTTAATAACTATATTCTCAATATCATTATTCTGTAGCTACATGCATATTCTTATTTCGAATGCGCTCTTTAATTAACCTTCTGTTGTAATTTTGTTCTAGAGGTGCTTGCATTCCCAGGAGGCAGGATCAGCTTGTTTCTACCATTCTATATCTGGACTGATGATGTAGTTTCTGTAAAAAATCCCAAAAACCCTAAAAAACCACCCATTATCCTCGTTGCTGGTAAGCTTGCATTAGTATGGCAGAGCCAACAGAACACTTGTTTTGTGCTTATCAGTTTCTCCATTATTAGATATCTGTGTTTGGCTAACAGAAGGGAGGCTGTCACAAACACAAAGGGAGAACAAAACTGGAAGTTAAAGAAATGGGTGTGGGGTTTTTTGCCATTAATATAATGCTGTAAAAATTAACTAAGACCTTATTCTTGTCTGGCAGTATGTAATGACTGACACAAATGGTTTTCCATTGGGAAGGGGGGAAAAATGATTCTGGCTTCCTTAAAGCTGATGATTCATCCATTGTTGCCCCCCTCATGTTCTAATGAAATCTAGTGCATACAGGACTTAATGCAGAACTAAATAATTAATATCCTTGTTTTTGTACACAATTTACACGTGTTCTCAAAGCCTTTAAATTACTGAGTATTACCTCCTGTGCCTTTAGGTCTGGTCATCTCTGTGACAAGTTAGAGTGATAACACTCGTGCCAAGGCAGTTAACAAGGGCTAATTATTAAGGGCGTGATCCTGCCACTTGGTTCTTGTGAGTAGTCTTACTGATTTGAATTTTATAATTGAGGGGAAAAAGGAAGAGGAGGCACAGCTGGGAGTAGCAGTACTCAAGAGTTAGTATTATTTGGAGCTTAGTGTTAACTCTGGTTTTTGTTTAACAAATACTTGTCTGATAATTTTAACATTGCACATAGTTTATTAGGTAGATGGGACATGGGTTGGGGGGAAATTCTTTTATTCTGTAGAGTAATGATGAGGATGTACAGATGGTCAGGATATAAATTAGATCTAGCCAGAACCAATATAGGTGAATTCGCACCTTCTTCTATAAACTGCAATGCCTCCCTCACCTTTCTGACACCAGTATAGCCATACCAATCCCACACACACTTTCAAGCTGTACAAGTGCCTGAGATTCCTAAAATTTCATGAGGAGCAGAATTACATTTTTTGTAAACGAAATAAAAATCTGAACTATGCGCAGTGCAAGCGGCGGGTGAATATGGCCCATAGATGTGACTGATGAATAGTTTTTATACATAAGCAGTTCTTACAGAACTTCCTTTAAACTCCTAACTGTTACCAGATGTGGGTTGCAGGCAGCTGCTGGAATTCCAACACCTGTTGCATCACACTGAATAGGATTCATTTTGGCAGGCACAGAAAATTCCATTTCAGTAACTAAATAGTTTGAAATGATATCTAAAGCCTCCTTTTTTTTTTTCTGACCAAGCTGATTCTAGCCTTATTTACAGGATTACACATACTTTCATAATTAGAAGATGGTTTGCAGTCTTTAGAGACTGTAATTGCCTTATAGTTCTTGTAGTCAGTAAATATCAAATAGAAAATCTTCAATTTGGGAGAAATCTCTCCTTTAAAAATTAACAGTAATTTAAAAGGGCTGTACTCCACATAATGATAATTTCTAGCTGTGATTTCTGAAATGTAGAAATACTTGGGTTTGTGTTAAAAAACATTCTAGCATTATGCTGAAGATGGTGGAGCTCCATTTTAGACGTTTACTCTGCTGCATTCATCAGTTAATTGCTGAATCACGTTTCTTCTTTGAAGTCCATACCCAGAGCTTTTTCAAATATAAAATGTGAATGAATGTTTAGTGGCACTTTGCGGGTTTTTCTGGTATATACCCCATAGATCTCAGGCATGGGTCTGTAAGGAACCATTTGTGGGTCTGCTCTATAAAGAGGTATGGATTAAGTGTAGAGAGTTATTTTTTTAGAAAGCATGAGGCTGTTTCACCCAAAACATCCCTGATCTCTGCAGTACTATTATCAAAATAATTGTCTTGATTGATGAGGAATTGTACATCAGTTATAAGCTGCTTTACTGTGAGAAGAGCAGAGGAGACTGAAGGAGAATGCAGCGGTAAGGAAGAATCCACTCTTAAATTTAGGCAATCCAGCTGTTTCCATTTGTAGTTAAGTTTCAAAGGCCAAGTTGTGTTCTAAAACAGTTATTTCATTAAGAGTATTGTAAAGTGAAGTGCAACCTTGGTTTGACAGAGTTGGTGGAAGGAAATGTTGATCTCAGCTGTGCCATAGTTGCATTTAGTGTGGAGAAAGATAAAACTAATGTTCTAGCAAAATATTTGTAGAAAAATACAGCTCTTAAAAAATCTAAATGGGAGGCGTTATGTTTGATTCCATGTAAAGCTAGAGTAATGTCAGTTGAAATGAGATCACCCCAAAGAATACTAATGCAAGGTTTGTGGAGTGTTAATGTCTTAAACTAATTAGCATGATCTATTAGAAATATCACCTCGCTTATATCATTGACCATCATGGCTAGTACGAGCTAGTACATCTATTGCAAGAACATTAGTACTGTTTGAGTAGAGTTACACAGTTCTGAGGAGTGGGAGATCAGAGGAAAAACCCTGTAGACTTTAAAGATGGAGAGAAAAGATGTGCTAGGAGGGCCTCTTTTTGACATAATGCTTTCTTGCACATGTCTTCAATTTTGGGCAAGCAAAAGAGTCCCTTGGTAGCTCTCGCAGCGTTGTTTTGTCATGCGAAGATACATGAGCAATGAAGTGAGCAAGAGAGGAGCAGTTGTGCTTAAACAGCACAGCAGCAGGCAAGATGGATTCAACTTATAGAATATTAAAAGCTGGAAACGGCTTCAAAACCTTCTGCAACTCCTCCCACAGATGAGGTATAGCTAGAAAAATCCTATTAAAAATAAATAAAAATGACCTTTCCCAAGGTGGTGAACAATATTTTAAAACTTTTTGTTCAGTAGTGCGAATGATTCTGATGTTCTTATTGTATCGAATAAAATTCCTTCAAATCTCCACCCTGATCTTGACAATGAGGGCAAGTCTTAAAACTTAAGATCTGTAGACAAACATTAATCAAGGGTTGTTGACATCATAAGAATGGTTTAAAGAGGTGATTTCTTTAAAGCCTTCTAAACTTGCATGGCTATCATTTTAACTGTCATGTCCAATCCTAAAAACTGTAGTGACTGTGTGTTTTTGGGGAGGGGACTGACTTGCAGAAAATGCATTAGCTAGTAATGATACTGCTAAAATATACGGTGATTGAAATAATTTTGTGGGAGAAAAAAATCTTAAAAGCTTAGCAGCTTTAGCAACTTGATTTGCTGTTTCTCTTGTTAGGAGCTAGAAGAAAGGGCCTTTGGTGAAATATCATGTTGACTTCTGGATATCTGTATTTTTACTAAAGAAAGTGTTGGGCTTCATGTTAGTGATTTTTAGAAGAGAACTGAGGTTCAAATAATGGAGCTAATTTTAAAAAATTGATTTTTGTTTTCTGCGTAGTTTATCTTAAGCCAGGTGTGTTGTGTTTGGGGAAAAATATGATTCAAACTACCTCCATTGAGGTGTTTGTTTTTTTTTTTTTTTTAATTTCTGGTGGGAGAGCTCAGCTCTGCTGGAGCACAGCTGGGATCCTGGATCACCAGGGTAGTCTCCAGCAAGAATCAGCGAAATCATCTTGGTATCTCTACTTGGCATTTAATCCATCGGTGTGAGACATGGCATTGATTCTGTTACCCTGACTCTGCTGTTGCTCTGGCTGTGCTTTACCCGGTTTGTGTCAGCTCCGCTCTCACATTCCCTCTTCAGCCTGGTGCAGTGAGAGCTCCCCCTCCTGTCCCAGGATCTTGTAACCGCGGGCTGGGACAGAGGGATGGAGATGGACAGATTAGGGCCTGGGGATGGAGGAGGACAGAGCAGCATCAGTCCTGGTGCTGGGTTTTGAGTCGGAAAGCGGTTCTTTGACAGTGCTCAGTGGAGTACAGAGGCTCAGTTAACGGGACCAGACCGTGCGGGGAGGGCTGTGCCTGGTCCGGGCTGATGGGAGCTTTGAGAACCTTCCTCCTCTCTTGCACAGCGGCATCTCCAGGGCCCCGAGGAGCCCAGGCAGGTGGTTCCCGGGGCTGTTTGGGCTCGGCAGAAGGAGACCCGATGCCGTAGGAGCTCCCAGGGCAGGAGGCTGGCCAGGCTGGGCTGCAGGGCGGGCGGGGAAGGTGAGGAGCGGCGGCTGGAGCCGGGAGCCCACCGGGGAGCGCACCTGGCACCGGGCGAAGGCAGCCCGGGGCCGAGGGGCAGGGGTGCGGGGCCCGGCCCCCTCCCCCGGTGCATGCTGTCAGGAGCAAGGCGGGGGAGCCGCAGACAAAGAGCCGGGGCCGGAGCCGAGCGGGCACCGGGGCCAGGAGGGGGCGGCCCGGGGGCGGGGACGCGGCGGGGGCGGCGGCCAGAGGCACCGGGGAGCCGAGCCCGGGAGCGGGGCGACGGGGGAGCTCGGGCTGAGCTCGCCGGGAACAAAAGGCTCCTTCCTGCCCGCCGAGACCGCCCTGGCCTGGGGCTCCCGAGCACCATGTCCCGCAAGGAGCCCGGCTGCGCCTGGGGGGTCCTGCTGACCCTCTGCAGCCTGAGCGCAGCCCAGCCCCGGGACAGGCAGTAAGTACCGGCAGGAGGTCGCGCAGCCTGCGGCGGGAGGGGACCCTTCTCTGTAAAGGGTGGAGGGAGGGGGAGGACATGAACCCCTCTGCTCTGCGAGGGGCTCCGGGGGTGGCTGCACCAGCCGCTTAACAAAGCCTGAGAAAGTTCCCTCGGGGGGCTGGGGTCGGGGAGGCGAGCTGCGGCGGTTCCCCAGCCGAGCAGCACGTTTGTACTCGCCGGTGCGCAGTTGCATAGCGCAGGGAGGGGGAAGAAAAAAAAAAAAAAAAAAAGAATAAAGTCTTCTTAGAAATACCTGCCTCTAGCTCTTCCAGTGAGCGGCTGGGAAGCTTTTATCTGCAAACAATTATTTAAGGAATCCGGGGTGTTGCGCAGGGGCTGCTGTTGTGCTTTGGGATGGTTGAAGGTAATGTTGGTTGCTCCCTAAGAGCATATGAAACATTCTTGTGGGTAAAACCATCCGGGGAGAAACATTTCACTGCAGGGAAAGTTCTCTGGCTTTTAGAAATTGAATCCACAGCTCATTCCAGTGTGTTTAGCTTAACTTTGATTAAGGTTTGCTTTGTTCTTTATCTCTGGCTTATTAGAGCCCATCAATATCATGAGTAGCTGCATTAACCGAGTGTGATGGAGAACTTATTTTCACTTGCTTACTAGAAAATATTTCAGGTCCTGCCAAGTTTTGGTGTAACCTGACAGAGCTGTTAGTCAAATGCACTTAAAGGATCTGTCCAGTCACTGTCAAGTTAACTGTTTAATTGCCAGCTTAAATATTTAATATTAAAATGCCACTTACTAAATGATTTGAATAGCTGTATCGACGGACTGATACTTCAGCAGGAGTTGCAGCAATTTAGAACAATGTGAATACATGTGCTTCGCATATGGCTCTGTAATGCTGTGCTTATGTGACAGTTTGAATCTAATCATTTCGTACGGGATGCAGATGGTACTCTTCTCCCTTTGCAACTAGATCAGCTATGTCTTTCTTAGCAAGAACTTGCAGGCTAAGTAGTAACTTTTTATTGTTATTTATTATTGTTCGGATGAATTTTTAAACCTGGCAACCATAAGGTTTTGAATCTGCAAGTACCCCATGCAATGTAACCCAAATGCCACAGAGATCTGAACTTCCTTTGGGGGTAATGGGATCTCCATGGCAATGAGGCCTGCTGAGAGAGAAACATGGGGTTGGAATTTGATAAAAGATGACTTGGGGGCTGTAAAACACCATCATCCTCATCCCAAAGTGATAATTAATCATGAGCTAAAGCAACCTGGCTCACAACTGTAGAAAGGCATGGGCTGAGAAATTGGGCTTAAAAAGAGTTTTATGAGGAATTGTCTCATTTAAAAAAAAAAAAATCCTTTTGGGTAGAAAGAACCCCAGAAAGGTGTGTCCTGAAAAGAATAAAATGTGTTGCTTGCAGCCCAACACATCAAAGAGCTTAGAGCCTGAAATGCTTTTGGTTGACAAGTTCATGGCATGGTGCCATTCAGCACAGGGGAGTGGTGCCGATTCCATTCAGAAACACAAGGATTGGAGTATAGATGGGAGGTCGTCTAGGGTGGCTTTGTAACTGTGTGTGTGCCTGCTAAAATAATTCCTTTTTGCTGGGGTTTTTAATCTTGCAGAATATAACTGTTTGAACAAAAATGTTGTAACAGAACTGCAAATTTGAGACAAACCTTATAACTGCTGTTTCCTGGCTGCTTCTGTATAAGTTGGAAGTTTAAAAATGTTACATGTATGTGAGTCTGTCTGACATTTAGAAAGTGCTGAGTATCAGCGCTGAGAGCCTCCTCTTTTTTTTGTATATCAAGCTGAACTATGAAAATGGAGCCCTGAAAAATAATTGAGGTAAAAATGTTGGAAGGATCTAAACTGTTTCAAAGCAAAGCATTATCTACAAAACTCTCCTGGAGGTTCAGGCACCTCCATATTCTTTCATGAATATTCAGTCTTTGTATGGTTAGCTAGTTGTATATTTGTTTATATATAATATATAGATAAATATATACATAATATATATGCAATAGACATCAGTATTAGTGTCTCTTTAAATACTAAGGATTTGTTAGTCACGTAGGCTGATCATTTCTCTGTACATTCTGTGTTTGTTTTGTGCATATTAGACATAGGCCTAGACTGCGAGTGGTCACAAATGTGACCCCGCTTGGGCAAATATGTCCCAGAGTAGTCTGTTGTTTCCCTTTTGTTATACGTAACATAGCTTACAAATGGAGATCATACTCTTGACCATCCAATTCCAATTTTTCTCCTCAGAGGCTATTTGATTGCAGCACCTTCTGTTTTCCGATCTGGGGTTGAAGAAGCTATAAGCGTAACCATCTTTAACTCTGTCAAGGAGACAACAGTCCAGATTCAGTTAGTAGTCAAAGGAGAAACTGTGTCACGAGGCCATGGAACAGTTCTGGGTGAGTTCCTGTTATTCTGAACTTCAGAATTAGTTTATAAGTTGAGGTGCTGTGGCAGCACATCAGTATCTCTTAGAGAATTGCTTTCGGTGATAATGGAACAGGAAGCAAAGATGTAATTCATTGACTGCCGCTAAATGTTCTCGGGTGATTGTGCTACTGTGGTTTTGGTGTACGTGATCTCAAACATCCAAGGCAGATAATTTTGGGACACCAAGACATACAGAGACCCTGGATA
>VZTO01005563.1:0-13155 GCA_013400615.1 Syrrhaptes paradoxus | reverse complement strand
TATGAAGCATGCCCAGGGCTGACAACTGGTGCTAAGAAAAGGCACAGCTGATGGAGGGCTGGACATGGCCTGCGAGACAAGGTGTGAACAAATCCGGTCCAGCAGCCTCAGCATTGGGTGCTTTTCGTAGCACAGCCAAGGAAAAAGCCTTCCTGTCTCCTTCCTGATTCTTCCTCTCAAAGCTCCCGATAGTCAACGTGCAGCTCATGGCTGAGCCTTGTAAACAGTCCTACTGGTTACCCTTTGCTGGCCCCAGTGAATCAGAACTTTTGGCCTCATAGAGCTCCTCGCTGAGCGGATGTACTGGTGGAGCAAGAGTGCTTTGGATGGGGACGAGTGGGCTGGATGGGACGAGCACTTCCCCGTGACCTGCTGTCTACCAGAGCACTGCTCCGAGCACGGGGGGAGCAGTTTTTAAGCTGACTGTCATTACACCGGGGTGCGTCAATAACTAATACTCATGTTTGTCTCCTCTTTTCAGGGTTTTCCTGGTGATTTTGGAGAACGAGGACCTCCAGGCATCGATGGGAACCCAGTAAGTTGACAGCTTTCCCCCTTCTCTCTTTCTGTTGCAGTAGACAGCACACTGTACTGCATTGTGCTATTTAGAGATGAAAGAAGCATCTAAGTTTGGTGGCAGCTGCAGCATTTTGGTTTTGTCCCTCCTGAAGGACAAATGCACATCCCTGCCGTGCTTAAGCACACTGTGAATTCTCACGTTTGACTCAACATCCTCTAACTGCCAGGTCATCGCGTTGCCATTTGCTTTCTGCCTCCATCTATTGCCTTTCTTGCACCTTGGTCTTGATAGATGTTTTCTCATCCTGATGATATGACTGGGAGAAAAATCAAGAGAGAAAAGGTAGGGCTGTTGCTCCTGATGCACAGGCAGTGGTTGGAGCATGTTGTCCTGATACAAAGCCTGTGAACGCTGCAGGAATCACCTTGTTGACTGGTGTGCTCTGGATGAAGTGTTGTATGAACACAGCAGGGAGACATGAGTCCGCAGATGGAGAGACATGTCATCACAAGGCACCACAGATGGCTACCTGAGTTCACACAAGCCCTCAGAGGAGCAGACCGTGTACTCAGTTGTGTAGAGGTCTGAGGAACATAGAGAAAGAGGCATGTTCCTCTCCTTTTCACCACGTTTCATCTTCTGGTGCAGGTTAGCAAGCTGGTACCCCTTGGTTTGCATCGCACTAGCCTGTAGAAGTAAGTTTCTGAAGTACTCCAAGCCCAGTACCTTCCCTTATCTGAAGTGAAGGTTAATACTGGTCCAAGAAGAGCCAGATTCCTGGCTCCAGGCTCTGGGAGCACTGAAGGACAGCCACCAGAGCCCAGGCTTCTGCTGCCCTGCCCCGTGCCTCAGCTGGCCCCAGCACTGCAGTGGGAGAAGCCTCCCGGCTCCTGAGTTCTTGGCTTCTGTCCGGTCTCCATCTGACCCCTGCTGGCTTTCTAAGAATGGGATGTGTCTTCTGGGAATCAGGTCAGGATGGCCCCAGAGACCATTTCAGCAGCTGGATGCTGATAAGGTTTATTTTCCTCTGTTCTTGTAGGACGTAATACCAAACAGTTGGATACATGCTGTGTTTTCCACTACTCACACCACATACCCTTGTGGGTTTCAAAAGCTCAGTGTTGTGTTAATTATTCTAAATTATTTTCTGAATTATTTTGTTCATTCTCCCTCAATTAGCATGTGAGCAGTACTGATTCATCTTTGAAATCCCTCCTGTCTTGGTTACTCACCCATAATCACAGTGCTGCTCTTGGTGTTTGATGGGATGATTGGTGTGAAATAACCCGCTCCGCATGTGTCTTCAAGTTCCAATTCGTCATACGTTCAGCATAAATTTATTTTCACAAGCGGTTCTAACCAGCAAGCCAAGCTCAGCTACACCCTGGCCTTTGTGGGAATTCAGCACAAGAGTCACAAATGCAGTGAATTAACTTCCAGAGCCCAGGTTCTGCAGGACTTTTCCCATCTTTCAGTCAACTTACGCCATGGGTCAGAGTGGAATCAGTAGTCCCAAAGTAGAAGACTTTCTAGATTGAATTTCCAGCCAGCCCACCAGGAAGAGAAGGAATCCTGGAGGTCAGAAAGACTTTTTTTTTTTTTTTTTCAAATAGCTTGTTTTGTTTTCTTTTAAATTTGCAAGTTGCCTAAGCCCCATTCGGAAGATGTGCTCAACATTAACTGAATGCCGGTTCCCAGAGCATCACAGAGAAGCAAATGTCCCTTCCGTTAATTCATCCAAAGGGATTGCTCTTCTTTCATCTTATCAACGGCTTTTAAATATTAATGTGCCTTGGAGATTGGAGAATGAAAACAGGCTGTTTCGCCTGACTTAAAGGGAGGTTCACAGGGTCACAAGCGGAGTCACAGACGCAGAAAAATGCCAGAAAGTCTGTTTGTGGAACACACAAATATGCCGAGCTTGCTAGGTGGAGTATGCAGCTAAATTGTCAGCAGGCGGGCAGGCTGCCACGGGTCCCGAACTGCCCCATCCTCCGTTTGATCCACGGAGCACTTACACTGCTGCCGCCTCTGCCGTCGCGTGGGGACAGCTGAAGCCGACAGTCTCTGATCTTCTTTCCGTCCCCTCCAGACAGAGCAAAGACTCTTCCGACCACAGGGGCATTTTTCCCTCCTACCGACTTGCTGAGAACTGTTGAGCCATCACATTCCAGATCCCTGTTCCCGGAGCGCTTTAGCCACTCCAATTAGTCTCTTAATCACAGGAATTAGACGTGGGAAAAGGCTGTTGGTACATCTCCTTGTCTCTTGTCCCAGTGCCTGATTCATGCACTGAAAAAAGGAGGCTAGAGCCCGGTTTCCCTCACAGGTCAGGGACCAGCCTGTCGTTACCGGACAGAGCACCCGTAAACCCTCCGTTGTCCAGGCCAGGGAACGACTCAACAGCTAGTCCTGTCCACATCTCCCAGGGGATTCCACCCCTCCTCTTCCGAGAGGAAATCCTCTTGCATCAGACGTGAGGCCATGCGTTTCCACGTTTGCCCTTTCTCTTGAGCAATATCCATGGGATGTAACTCAGAAATCTACACAGTCCCTCCTGCAACTGGTGGGACCAAGAGCCCAGTGTCCACCCAGCCTTCATCCCAGCACCCTGGGAGCCTGCAGGCTGGGAGACACAGGCCACTGTGCAGGTCCTGTGCTCAGCATTCCTGGGGATATTCCCTCTTCTTGCTGAGCCTGGTAACACCAGGCCTTGACTAAAAGCTTGAAGCCGACCTTATTACAGTAGCTCTGAGGACGCAGAAATCCCACCCATGAGGAACAGTCGCTCCACAGATGTCCCAAGTATGCAGGAAAGGAACTGGCCATAAAAAAGCAATTTTAGGCTGGTGGAGATTATGAAATGCTTTTTGTGTGTGCTTGCCCAATAGTCCTTTACTCCACTTCCCATAAAATAAACACACGTAACCCTTTACCCAAGGAGCCCGAGCACGTTTGGTCACGTTGCGTCCCCTTCTCTTTCATTCTTTCACCAGGCAAATCTTCCCATAAAAGGGGAGCTTTATTGCACTGGAGGGGACTCCACCAGATGTGCGCCATAAACTGAGCTGGTCTCTCCAAGAAAGTAACCAGTGTGATTCAGAGCAGGGGCAGGGCTGTCTGAGCCAACGGGGAGTTTAGTATTTCCAATGCACTTGTTTTGAGAGACGCTGCTGGAGGTGGAGGTGTGGGAGAGCAGGTCTGTGCCCTAACAAACAACCCACTGTCGATGCAGCGAGGGAGCAGGTGATGCACCGAGGGGGACACGGGGACAGGCTGAGCATCACACAGTGTTTGCTAAAGTACTTAGGGACCTAGATAGATTGGTGTGGGTCTGACACAGCTTCACTGCTGCTCTTCACCTGGAAATGCCATCAGGCACCTGCCGGCGCTCCCGGCACCTGCACGGCTTTGGAAAGCTGGCACGGAGGGAATTTGTGGTGAGGCTGAGAATTCAAACCAGCCCCGCAATCCCAGATAGCGGTCTGCCCCTCGAAATGGTGAGCTCTGAGCTGCTCTTGACAAGCTGCTGAGAGGAGCTGGTGCTTTCCAGAATGCCCTGCTCGGAAGTGGTCTGTAAGAGGTGGCAAATGGGCACACAGCCCAGGATGAAATCTCTGCAGTCCATCTCCTGCACCCTGTGATGTGATTAAAAGTGACGTGTCCTCCAAGCAGGTGCTGGGTTCCCTGCAGAGAGCTCCCCACTCCAGGGACAGAGATGCTGAGCCGCCTCCCTGCAGAGAAGCTGCAGCCCGAAGGCTGGGAGCTTGTTCTGNATCACAGAATCACAGAATGTGAAGCTACAGCCCGAAGGCTCAGAGCTTGTTCTATTAAAGAAATGGGTAGCTGGTGTTCTGGGTGGGAGCCTGGATGGACGAGGATGCCCAGAGTGCAGAGGATGCTGTTGGTTCGCCACCTTAAACCAGCTCTTAGATACAGGAGGAGCAGCCTCAGAGCACCCCATGTGCCAAGCACACTCCCATGATCCAGCAGCTCGCATACTCTCTCCCCAAATTACCCAGTTTAATTTTCATCCAAGTCTTCCTTTTCCCCTGAGTTTTATTGTTTCTTAACCGCTCCCAAAAACCTCACCTTGCCCAATGCTAAGCAGCAGCTTTCATCTCCTTCCCACCTTGACTTTGGTGCACTGGTCCCCTCTCCCTGCCCCGGTCCCTCTCTCCCACCCGCTCCCCTGCCCGCACGGTGAAATGCTGCTTTTATCCAGCCTGCTCCTGGGAGGGGAAGCCAGCCCTGCAAATAACCGCCAAACAACAAGCAGCCCAGTGTCTGGAGGGGCTGTACTCGCAAGCCTGCTCCTGAAGATGGAAGCTCTCAATCACTTGGGCTGGGGAGGGGGACGGAAGGGGGAGGAATGGTCTTTTCCCTTCCTTCCAGTTCTTGAAACACTGAGCTGCCTTTCAGCCTCGGTTTGTCTATAAAGTGTCCCTAACCATGTCGGTTTGTCTTTCCTTTTAGGGAGAATTGGGAGCCCCAGGTCCTCCTGGAGTCCTTGGACTCATTGTAAGTACAAAAACAAATGGAGATCTGGCTTCTCGGGGCTTTAACCCTTTCGCCTGCATAACTACACACAGATTTTCTTCTTCCTGTGGCAGGGCAGCGAACAGGACTGTTTGTACGGGGGAGGTGCGACGTTGGGGGAAAGGGGAGGTTGAACAGTAGACTGGGAGGTGGAGGAGGGCAAACCTTTTGTAAGCGAAAGGGAACAGATTAAAGGTTTGCTGTTAGGGCCCTTATTCCTAGATAACTCCCCCTTTTGATAACATTTACCAGGGTATTTCTTCAAAGATGCAATATTCATTCCACAGCAGGATCTGTCACCTTTTAAAATGCAATCCCCTGTAAGCAGTAACCGAAGGACACACATTTCTTGCTCACTGGAGGGATTGTGGGCAGGAACTGTCTGTCCTCTGGGCATACAGGAATTTTACGTGCATTCTCACCATCCCGTCGCTAATCCAGGTAATTGTGTACGCAGCCAAATCCTACCCTTCATTGCACTCTTCCCCAGCAGGAGATAAATGGCTGTAAGGATGGGTGGCAGCTCATCCTGTGGCAGCTGTGCCGGGGGTTAGTGAATGCCCAGCTGAACATATTATGGTTTATTTTTAGGTCTCAGTACTTGTTTCAAGTTATTTCCTTCCGTGCACAAAAAGTGGTAGGCTCTGTTAGTACTACAGCATTCTTTCAGAATGATTCCTCCTCGGCTATGATCATCCATGAAAACTTGACTTGCAATGAATGGTTCAAAACCTTCCCCTTTTGCCTTTCCATGGGTTAAATTGCAGGAGTGTGTATGTCAGCTGAGATCGAGGCCTCAGTTGCCCTCAACATGGCACAGACATAGACAACCATACCTAGAAATCTTGGACTCCATGGGGGAAAAGCAGAGAATATGGTGGAACGAGTGTACCCATCTTGCAGATGGAGGTTTGAGGCAAAGTTGGATTAAAGCTTTGGAAAGTCTTTTATGAAGCCAGGAATCAGGTCTGTGTTTCCCCTTGTTAGTGGAGGTGAAAGTAGGTACTTCAGCCATAGCAGCAGCAAGGACGTACTCCTAGTAAAGAGCCGGAAGAGGATCCTATTTCTTCTAGCTTTTGGAAGGATTTATCTTAACTCAGTTGCTGTTATCTCACAGAAGTTTGTTTGTTGGAAGGTGAAAGGCCAGACATGGTAAATGTGACTTAAGATCCCTCCGGAGATGATGGAGTTGGGAGGTACCTGTCCTCCCCTCCCAGCTGGCCCCACCGGTGCCATGCTGGTATGTGCTTGGGATAGATCGAGGGGGCCGGGAAAGACAGGTTTTGTCTGGAGGTGACCTGCAATGAGGACAGGCAGAGTGTGGTTTCTAACCTGCCTTTATGGTCATGATGGTTTTGTCCCACGTTGGGCGCAGCAACCCAAATGGCACCAAATTCTCTGTGAGGTACAACTACAGTGCTTTTTCCCTGACTGGCCCCAAGATCTGGCATTGTAGGTCCTAGACCAGGATTTAGCTCCATCACCAGGTATCTGGAGTCAGTCACGTTCTCTGTCTTGGTCCGTTGTTACGTTGGTTTCTGCTGGCACCGCAAGTTCTAATGTTGTTGCTGGAAAAGGGCAAAACCAGAGGTTTTCCTTTTGCTGCTAAGCCTGGTTTATCTTAAACTTTACATTTCTTCTCCCTTCCCGTCCAGATGAAAAATCATTGTTCATGTTGTGATCTTCTTCCTAGCTTTACTTTTACAGCAGAAAGCTGCTCCTTGGCAATGCTGTTTTTTTCAGGAGTCATTTGCTGCAGTCGCAGCAGTCGCAGCAGTCTGTCCCAGTTAGTCTCTTGGTACCGCTCTGAGCAGAGAAAAAATTCAAACTGAGATTCAGGTTGAACTGACTAAGGTCATGTGTCTCAGGGTAACATGCAACTCCTGAATTCAGGATGCTGAAACATCCATCTCTCCTGGGGTTGATCTAAGCAACCTCCTCCAGCCTCCTGGGGAGAAGAGGATGCATCCATCCTGCCTTCTCCTCTCCATGGGACAGCACCAGCCCTTCCCTGGGCTCATGCTGCAGGGCATGGAGAAGGCGGCTGGGTGTTTGCTCCAGGCTGAACCCTGTCCAGTCGCTTCCTTCCTTCCCAGCTACAGCCACCTCCCGGACCAGCCAGGTTCCCGGCTGCCTCCCGGCACCCCGCAGGTGTTTGGGTTCGCTGGTTAAGAGAGGCTGAAGAGCAGAATTAGATTTAACTAAAGCCTCTTGCTCCCCTAATTAACTGTGTGGGCAATGCTTTCAGTAAACGCATTTCTACAAGAAGCCTTTATGCTGGGAGGGATGAAAGGGCGTCTGTTCGGACGACTGCAGCCCAGTGCTCCCGGCGTGGCTGCGGGCCCGCGGCTGCCGCCCAGAGACGCGCTCCTTCAGCAGAGCCTCCCCTGTTTATTTACACATGGCAGGCAAGGCTGGAGCACCGCATCACTGGCTCCCTTCATGGGCAGACAGCAGTCAAAGCCTGGTTCAGCGCCGGCCACTGAAGGCTTTTATCCGTGCACAGGCAGGTACACACACAGCCGTGAGCCCGGGTGTCCTCCTGTGCTGGAGTTCCCCGTACACGTCCCGGTTTGTGATGCTCTGCCGGCTTCTCGCTGCAGCAGAATGGCCACACTGATGAGATACCTTTGTCCTTCGCTTCTGTTCCTCCTCTTTCCTCCCCGTATCACTTTTAGATGTCTGAGCTCAGCAGCAACCCAAATTTCTTGACTATTCACCTTTTTGCCACTGAGGTCTGTGTCCTTTTCAACACCCCCAGGCTCGCTCCAGAGAACTCGGGAGTACTGCGGTAGATTCTTTCTGAGAGTGTGAGTGACTTTACCAAGAATAAATGCGCCCCAGGATTGTTTTAAACCAGCTCAATATTCTAATGTTTTGAATAGTGGAAAAGGGAAATTAATATTTTCAAAAGTTAGGAGGAACATACAAAAATTTTTCTCAGATCTGCAGTTGCAGACTTCACGGTGGTTTCTTAATAAATTTTTCCATTATTTTGCCATTAATTTATGAACCTGAATTCCTTGTGGAATTTTTAAGTGAATCCAGGAACCCAGGCACCTGGTTTTGGAGTGTGACCGCACTCCCCAACATCCCCATCTCGTGTGGCGCAGGAGCAGGATGCTCGTGTATTCTCCAGGCACCCTGCACACGCTGCCCGATTGCCATGGCCGTGTGCCGGGGCGGTGGCACAGTGGGGCCAGGGGGGGCTGACCGTGGGGCCAGCTCACATCTCCAGTGGTTAGGAGCTGCTCTTCTTCCCTCACATGCCGGCAAGGCAAGCACACTGCTGCTTTTTCTCAGAGGCTGTCTACACGTTAAAAGGCTCTTGACTCATGCCAGGATGCTGCTTCCGCTGAAGTCGGAGGTGCAGTTCCTATAAATTGAGGGATACTGAGGGACCAGATAGAAAAGAAATTTCACACCATATGAAGCTACCTGTTGGTTTTGCACCTAATGACTTTAGCAATTTTCTTTCTCTTACTAGGGTGACATGGGCTCTGTCGGACCGATAGGCTATCCAGGACCAAAAGGCTTAAAGGTGAGAGAGTCAGTGAGCTGTGTGAGCTGTTGTTCTTCTGTGGCAGGGCTGAAGATTGTTAATTCCCTCCCTCGGGTGGCAGTGATGGTCCTGAGAGAGCAGCTGGGCAGTGCTAATGCTCATCCATTGGCCCAGGCACAGGGCTGCTGAACACGACATCCCGGGGGGCTTTTCCCTGTGCACCCCTAGCCCATGAAGGGTGTTTAAAGAACCTGTGACAGAGCGCTCTTCGGGGAGCAGCCTGGCATTTGGACATGAGGCTGTGCCAGGCCAACGCTTTAGGGCTGAGCCACCAGCCCCATCAGGGACATCAGTGTCGCAGACCCAAGCAAGTCTTCACCGGGGCTCAGTCTCACTCTGGACTTTCTTTTGTTTCAGGGGCTGATGGGAAACCCTGGAGAACATGGACTGAAAGGTGATAAGGTGATCTGAATACTCCCTTATTGCACTGTGTTTTAATTTTGCATGTGAAAACCCCTTTCTCACTTCTCTTTCTTACTCAGCACCATGGAACTGGTTCCACTCTGGCTGTCTCTTTGCTCTCTCTTCCCATCCTCCCTTCTTTCTTGACACTCTGAGTTTGATTTTTTTTCTTTATTTTATGATATCTGCCCCATCCCCTTTTCCATAGAACTCTAGCATAGATCAGTTATGCTCAGATCCTCTTTGGAGCTTCTCTTTCCCACTGATGATGATGGTAACTGTAAGATTATATGGTGTTTCACTGGGCTTTCATGGTTTTATATTGGTTATGTGATGGGATGGGGACGAGGATGAAGACTTAACGACACTGACAATGGGTTTGCATTAATGCATTTGGGGGAAACACGTGATGTGACAAAGCAGCACAGCTTACTGAGTCGAGCAAACCGGCTGGACCCCCGGGAAAAACTGCTCTGTGTTAGGTACCTCTGCTCCTGTTTGGAGAGACTCACCTCGGTTCAGCTTCCTGCCGAGAGGAAATTGCCTCATGCCAAACTGCTATAAATCACTTTAGAAAAGGGAGAAAGGAGAGGGGCATTGATTGGAATGATTTAGTGCTGCTGGCACAAAAACACGCAGCTTGAGCTAAATCAGCATGAAGCTGGGTGTGTAAATGTCTCACTGTCATGAGAACCATCCTCCTACAGATATTTGACTGTAGGATTTATTTAGTCTGAAAAAGTGGGAGGTGTAATCATTTGTTTTTGGCTCTGATTGCTCAGGAGGGCGATGGAAAATGGCCATTAAGTGTGTTCTCCTCCTCCTGTCTGATGTTTTATTCTCTCATTAGATGTTTGCTTTCAGAGAATGATTTAGCAGCCCAGAAGTGCACATGGGGGAAGTCGTGTCAAGCCAGTTGATTCCGCTCTCCTTCTATTATAGCAGCTCTTTGCCAGGGCTCCTGTGTCTGCAGTTTCCATTTCTCTCCTGTGCCGCCTTTTTAGTTTTGTAGAGAGGAAGGACAGGGCAAGAGAAGGACTTTTTCTTTAGGACAAGCTTGAGAAATTGTAGCTGGTTTCTTGACTCAACACCAATTCCCAGAGCCAACAGACTCTTCTGTCTGCTCCTTGAAATAAGTGGTTGAATCTTGAGAATCCTCAACATTTAAGTCATTGTTTAGCAAAATTCACTTTCCTGGACATTATAGTTTCCATCACTGTACATAGGCTGCTCTGCTCATCCCCAGTGTTTCTCCAGCCACTGCTGTCACAGTCACCAAAAGGCTTGCAGCTCTCCCAAGAGTTATCCTACAATGCTCCCAAGCGCAGAATTATCCATCCTCCCCCAATAATCCCATGCTCTGTCTTGCAGCCCCTCTTCTAAACTACAGGAAACCTTTTGTCTCCCTCCCAAGCTACCTTTCCCACTGTATTTTCCTTGGACAGCACAGATTTCTTTCCTGGCTTTCGTTACAGCCCTTTCCTAATCCAAGACTGACAAACCATTCCTCCTGCTCTGGCCCCAGTGAGTTGACTTCAGTTCAAATATCCTGGGTGCTAGCAAACACTCAGATCAGACCAATGATGATTTGAGATCAGAGAGAGCTTCCAAACCACTTACACGTGTCCTTTCCAGCGGTCCAACAGCCGAAGGGCTGGGGAATACACGGTGAAGGAAAATCAGACCCACTCAGGCACTGGTGGCCATATCACTCAGGTGGAGGCACGTGGCTCTGCCCTTGCGGTTTTTAGCCAAAGCATCCGAGTTTGCAGCACCTGTTTGCACGAGTACAAAGTTCATCAGCTCTCCTTACACTTGAGGGAGGATTTGGCCTGAAATAGCTTTGTGGTTTTTTCAGTTATTTGGTTTTCTGATTTGTTGGTTTTGCTGTTCAGCTCGTTGGCCCGGTTTATAATAGATCCCTTCTCCGACCCATCAAAAGCTGTTGTGTTCGTTTACTCTCAAGTTTCCTTAGTGAATGGCACCTTTAAGCCTTTTTATTTTTTCTCACTCTGATTTGGGCATCATGAGCAAAAACACTCATCCCTTCTTACAGCTTGTTGACATTGGTGTTTTCATTGTTTATGCTCTGGTACCACTAAGAAATTTAAATGATACCTGGTCTTGCTGCTTTCGCTCAGTTTGTAGCAAGAGAAAAATTCTGCCTTCAAAGAGCTTGTGGTCTAAATCCACATGTGGTAAAAGGAAGGGACATTCGTGCCCTTCACATGATGTGAGGGCTTCTGTGTGCAGAAGTGACCGAGGAGGAGGTTGCTAGAGGTGGGAAGTACACCCTGGCCTCTTGGACCCTCTCCTTGCCAGGATCGTCTTTCGTCCTGCCCCATCGGGTTGAAGTCAACATTGGAGTCCCTCACCAGTCATGTCCCTGCTGGTTTCTGCTGCTGTTGTTATTTTTAGGCCATGACATCTTATTTAAAGGCTTTCTCTGGTTGCTTACTATTCTTTTTCTCTCCATTAGATTTGACTTCGTTATAACCCTCCATCATCTTCTTCAGACAAAACCTGTCTTGCTGCTATGATGAGAAACATGAGCAACCTCCCTGAATCTTGCATGCATTCTGTCTGTATGTCTGTTGGTCTGAAAGTTTGCCTTTTGCCATTCTTGAGACGTTTCCAGACTGCGGTTGTATGCAATCTGCCCTTGCAGAAATCCCGATTTGCAGCTTGGTCACCTCCCGAGTGACAGAGTTCTCCTCTCTGCTGGGTGCTGACAATGCAACCACAAGGGTGAACTTAGCTGGCTGGGGATGACACTCCAGCCACTTTGCAGCAACCTTTCCCTGCAGATTGGTGTGGCTCAAGCACACCCATCCCTCTGTACCACTTGATGAGGGTTTCCCCTTCCCTGACAGTGTGTTCTTCAGTGTTTTTTGGACTTTGTTTCCTGTGTTGCCTTGTCCAGCTTTCTACAAGGTGCAGCTCATTGATCCCAGTGCATGCATCGCATGGGGGAGGCCAGGCGTGAATTACAGCAAGAGGCAGCATCCCACTCCTGCAGAAATCACATCTTTGTATGTAGCAGCTGGACATGGAAGTTCAGAGCACATCAGTGCTAGCCAAGACCTTCTGCACCCCCTTGGAAGGATGGTGCCACTGAAGTTAGTGATGGTTTTTACAGCTTCAATTTTCCCCCAAAATGGGTCATCCTTCTGTTTCCGTTTAGATGTTTTCCTGGAGGGAAGGAGAGGGGGCAGAGAGGCTTACATCTCCTTTTATAGGGAGAAGTGGAATTGCTGTATAACCCTACAATAAAGAGGGGTCTTGAGAAGGCCACGTGATGTGATGAGTACAGAATAAAGTGGGGGAGATCCTCGCTACTCGTTCATACAAAGGAGTTTTATGAACCAGGACATCTGTAACTTGTGCAGGATGCAGCTCAGTAAAATACCTCCAGTCGTTCTGCAGTGTTAGCTCCCCGTATTGCCAAGCAGAAAGTCTTGGAAAAAGAGATGTCCAATTGAGAGCAAAATGAGTTTTTTGCACAGAGACCTCCCCTGCGTCCCACAGACAGCAAACCCTCCCCACTCTTGCAAATCTGTCGCTTCCCTTGCAGCCCCGTTCTGAGCAGTGTTGCGTTGGGAAGGGCCTCGGTGTCTGAAGCTGCGTTTCTCTTTATAGGTGAAACATGAAACATGGGCAATAAGACATGGGCAGGTCCTGTTTGTACTTTCAGATTGTTCTTTCCTCCCCCTCCTCATGAGCAGAGGCCTTTGCAGCCCCTTTTCGTCATCTCAGCATCATTTCTTTTTTTAACAATAAACATTCCTGACCTCTTTCCTCCTTATTTTTTCTGCTCACATTAAGGACACACACCCTGAGTCACAGTTTCAGATTTACTCTGCTCAAGGCAGGTGAAAGGGGGTGTCCCAGGTGGATCATTCACACCCTGACATTATGCTGGGCTGTTGCAATAGCCGGTGAACATCTTGCGTGGAGCCCAGCTAAAGAGAAGAGATGTGTTTTGTCTTCTTCGCTTCTTTCTTACCCTTTCTAATGCCCATTTCTCAGAGCTGTTTGAAAACTGTTTTCTCTGACATGCAGTCGCTATCCCACTTTGCTTAAAGGTCATCGACAAAGGTTTTGTTCCTGATTTTTTCTGTGCTCAGGAGAC
>VZTO01005562.1:44468-60789 GCA_013400615.1 Syrrhaptes paradoxus | reverse complement strand
GCAAATTGTAGAAACTGCTTTTAAAAAAGTGTAAAATTATGTCTAGTCATTTAAAAGTGGGCACTGGGGATTATTGTGTACCTTCTGACCTTTATGTGTGATGATGAGAAATTTTTAAAGCATGTGCTTCTAAAATAAACACCCATTCAGATTCCTGAAGTCCTCAATCATGTAATAATGTTTGTGAACTAGATATTATAGTTATAACCAATATAGAAAGGCCTCAGGAAATGAATTATTCTTCTTTCTGATACCTACTGAATAACAAAGATAAAATGAAATATTAAATACCAGCTTTTTACATGAGTTTCATCATCCTGTGTTCTGAATGAACTAGAAATTCGGCAAGAGAATAGTATTGTAACAATATAATTAAGTCTCTCTTAAGCCAAATGAACAGTAGGAGAGAGTTTGCACTCAGCTTTAACTCTGCCATTTCCTCCTAACTTCTGACACTATGACTGTGCAAGGTGTGTTTCTTAATATGCTGGAGAAAGGAAAACAAGGAATTGCAGTTATAAGACAGTGCAGTGACAACTGGAGACTTTTACTGAATACGTAAGTTCTATGAGCCAAAGCACAGTCCAAATTATGTCCTAAGTACATGTCAATACAACTGCAAATGAAGAGTTAGATTCTGTATACATCTAGGTGAAGTAAAGAGGATCAACAAGGAATCAGAATCTGATCCTGCTGCTCTTTTTTTCTTATAAATATAGATATTAAATATTCTTTATCTTAATTACAAAATAAGAAATGCAATATATAACAAATATGCAATACATCATCTATGCAGAGAGAATAATTTTATATAAATTATATAGCTATTAATATCATACTATGCTGTTCATTTTATTAGTAATCTATCACAGCAAAAAATTGCTGCTTCAACCTGTATCAGCTAGCGCTGTCCTCACCCAGTCAGGACACATTAGAAGCAGAGGTCAGTGAAAGGGAGGAAGAGCAAGCTTCCTTGCTTGCTTGCTGGGCATTGCAGGCCAGATAATTGGCACCTAATTTGTTTTGAGCATTTAAGTCAGACTGTAGCTACAATTTAATTGAGTCATCAGACATAGACAACATCTAAAACTAAGACCCAAGAGATTAAAACCTTAAGGGGTTTCATGATATCTTTCCAGGTTGAAATTACCTTCTAGATGTGCTCCCATCATTTCTTAGCCACTTTTTACATATATTTGTTAATTACAATGTACTTTAGAATTGTTAAATCAAATGAGCTGCAAGAGGAGTGACCAATAACTGAAGTACTAGAACACCACTTACATATCTGAAGGGCATTTGTGACCAATTCAAGTGGCAGTGATTCGAATTCTGCTTAGTACAACTCTGTTGACATCAGATTTATTACTGGTTTACACCACAGTATATCAAAAGAGAATCAAAATCTAAATTTTTGAATCTGCATCCTCTAACTAGCAAAGTATGTTGGAGGAAACAGATGCAAAAAACTAGTAGTTATCTACACAAGTATCCTATATGCTACTAGCAAACTGGAGATTAGGAAGAGATGTTGAGATATGAGTAACTTCTATTTCATTTTTTACAAATATTATAAGTTCAGTCTATAACCTACTGCAACTCTAATACAGTACATATGATTTAACATAACATTTTAGAGCCACTTTGAGAGACTGGAAACTTTATGGTACATTAATTTGCAATGAATGTTATTTATGAGAACATTTTGCTCACAAATTTCTTTCATAATTGGTGTATGTCTCATTTTAAGTTGGCTTTACCAGACAGCCTGTTCAAATTACTGTCTTGTAGAGGTAGATATATGCCAGGGTGAAAAATCTTAGTGGTCTGGAAGGAATTGTTATTACTCTTCATCCGAGATANAAAAAAAAAAAAAAAGGTCTAATTACTATAACAGGAATGTTTTGCTCTATATGTGATTGATCAGTCAGGAAGAAAATAAATTTTTAAGGGTTTCTAAAAATGTTACCTCGTACAACAGAAAACTGAGTGAGAAAACCCAATTTGGTTCATCCATTGTATTAACTTCAAGTAAAATTTTGCTTAAATGATGTATGAACTAAACTGTGAAATTTCCACCCAGCTCCATGTGCAGCTGCCTGTTACACGAGAACTATGGGAAAACAGTTTGCTTCCAACATAGAAATTCTAAGAAGGCGATGAAGTGTTCCCCAAGACACATATGCAATGTATCAATATTCCCTTTAACATTTTACTCAAAAAACAAGCTGAGATACTTTTATATCCTACATATGGGCAATATCTTGCACTGGGGCATCTGAAATGCAGAACAGTCAACTCTCCATTCAGGAACCAGCAAAAGGAAGAAAGGGCCATGAGCAAGGCCAAATATGTTCTGCTCTGAAATACATAAAATCACTTCTCCATCACTTCCTAAAATAATTCTCCTTTCCTTTCCTTTCCTTTCCTTTCCTTTCCTTTCCTTTCCTTTCCTTTCCTTTCCTTTCCTTTCCTTTCCTCTCCTCTCCTCTCCTCTCCTCTCCTCTCCTCTCCTCTCCTCTCCTCTCCTCTCCTCTCCTCTCCTCTCCTTTCTTTTCCTCTTTTTTCACCTCATAACATTTCTGCTTACCTTTCTGTTCTGTAATGTTGGGACACCAAACACAAAAGCATCAGCAAAGGTCTAACATATTTTGGCATTTTTCTAATCCAGTACATTTACCACAACCTTCTCACTTCCCAGATTTTAATTATCAAGAAATAAGAGGGAGGAATTTATTTCACACTGCTGGATTGCTGTTCTGTTATCCACAAGGGCAACTGTTGCTGTTACTTGCTTATTTCTGCTTAGTGTGTTGCTCATCTCATGTCTCTCATGTCTTCTACCGTTCTGCTTTATTCCATTCATATTACTCACTTTGTTCTTTCTCTCACATCTCTTTTCTATTCTGGGTTCATTTGATTGCATTCCTTTGGGAATGTGATGACTACAACTGACCTAAAAAATTAAGCTAAATTCTTGGGGGGAAGGGAGGGTCCATATCTACAGAAATTTTGGCTTCAGCTCTCTACTTGAAACTACTGAGAGGACTGACAGCTGTAACAGGAATTAGTTATCTTTACTTTTTTAAATAAAAGCATTTCTTTTGAGACAAGACATTACTTTTCCTAAAATTCTTCTGATTTCTTAAACTACAAGTATATTTAAACTGAAAACTATTTGGTACACTGAATATACAGTACTTTATTGCCTAAGAAAAAAATAGTTTCTTGCTCTAAACTGAAAAGTCTTGAGAAAGTTTGGTCAGGCCAGGGCAAAGACTACAGTTTGTTAGTTGTGCACCATGCCTAAAACAACCCTTCATAAAAATATCATTTAGAAAGAGGGAAAAACAAAATCTGCCATATCTTCCTCAAGATATTAGTCATTCTGCATGTCAGGTACCATTTCAACTGAATATATCACTGCACTAGCAAAAGGATTGAGCAATCACTGCAATAATGGGATGCCACATTAAAGTACAGTCTATAGTTTACACCTTGGACCAATATGATAATTCAGAGTATCTTTCTGAATATATCAAGCATAGCTTTTTCTGAAAATAGGGACATTCATCAAAAACAATGACATTACCGTTCTGAAGGTCAGGCATAAGAACTTCTTAATTTCCACACTCTTTTGTGCACACATTGAACCTTAAGCTTTAACTAGAAAAGAACAAATGGGTCAAGAGAAAAGTGGGAACTCAAACAGCATATTCAGAGATATTTGAAAGGCTGAGTTTTGGATTCAGGAAATCTTGCTCTGGGGACTTAACCTCGTCAAGAGTCATGCATATCAAAACAGAGAAGCACTGTATGTAATGTACTGAAGTCAGAAGCTTTTGGTTGTACTCACTAATGTCCTTCATGATGCAGCTCACTTAATTTCTTTATGTTCTTTTGCCTTTCTAGCTTTCCTATTTTTGATCTGTTTAGATTTCTCTCTCTCTATGGCTGTCACATTCTCCCAGTTCAATTTCTCACTCTCTAGTTTACAGTGTAAGTACCGATATGTAGTGATATTGTCTGGTCAGGCCACCAGAGAAAAGGTATAAATAATGTGTAACACAAAGAAGCCATGATTTGATCCTGTACAACAGTAAAAAATTTTCAGTTTTAATGTTTTTTCAAACAGGAATATGTTCCAGAAAATGAATAATATATTCACATACCCATTGCCAACTCTGTCTCAGGAGAAAAACTGGGTAAAGCTTTGACTATGGTTCAGCATTTAGGCCTTCCTGAAACAGGATCCAGATAATAAAGTCTAGCCTCCTCCACAGGCAAACAAAAAAATCCATAAGGACAAGGCAACTTTTTCACACACTTGGGAATGAGAGGAACATTTAAAAGATACCTCTATTGTGCTGTGATATGTTTCACTTACATTCTTTATCTCATAATCTGGACCGAGACACAATGGTTTTTATTTCATAGCTTCCCTCTTATAATAAAAAGTACAAATACAATTGCTAACACACAGGTCTACCAATATGTTACATTCAGATCCCTCACAGAAATGCTTCACTGTGTATGCAAATCTCAACTTTTATTTTAAAGGGACATTAAAGATAATCTTCAAAATAACTACAGTGTAAAAGGTAGGGATAAATATACAGCCATACTGAAAAGATTGGGGAGGGGAACATATATAATGCATTCAGTCTACACATTAAAAAGAAAAAAATTTAATTGATGATGGAAAAATAATGTGTACAAAAAACCCAGAATACTTAGTTAGTTTATTAAAAGCAAAGTGGGACACATCTGAAACCTGTTGAGACTGGTTAGATTAAATCATTCTGCTATGGATGCTTTCATTTATAGTCTACCATCCAGCCTTCCTTGAGGTATGTAGAGCAGGCAATGCTAATAAATTATGCTGGTAAGCACTGTCTGCAATTGAATCCTCTTCAACAGCCTCAAGGCAATTGGATCTTCAGCCTCCACTGTCCTTTAAAAAAAAAGAAAGAATTGTTCCATTTACAAGGGTGCAAAGACGGAAATGTCTGGAAAGCTCCACCTAATAGTGATCAGGAGCAAAGGCTTCAGCTGATCACATGAGCTGAAGATGTAAGTGCTGTAATTGTGGCCAGAGACCCTTCTCATACCATGGTAAGAGTGTTGTGCAGCCCCTGAAATAGCCACAGCTCAGATAAGTGAACTAACAAACACCTGGTTACACCTGACATCTTTTCCAGGTGAAAATCTGTGTCTGGGCAAAAACTCCAGAACAAACAGCACAAATCCATGTGCAGGTCAGACCCACAAGCAGGGAGTCCCATACATGTTTGACTTACCATGCATGCACTAAGTGCCAAACTGTATGACTTACAACAGTAAGTTTGAAGTATGTGAATGTCGTGCATGTGTCTGGATCTTAGACATAAAAAGCAACTTGTATATGTCCTGCATTATCCATGTGCCTGAAAAATCTTACATAAAAAAGTTAGCACACTTACTCATATAGTCAGGAATAGAGAGTGCTTTCTCTCCTGCTCCCTTCTCTGAATCTCTGCAGATTAATTACCATCTAGAAAATGCAGTAGGAAATCCTCTTAAATACGTGTACAATAGATCTCATCAACACTCCGACTGCAGTTACAGCACCTGCTCCCAGACTGCTTTCAAATTAAACAGGTAATGAATACTAATAAACAATTCTTAGTTCAGAAAAACAGTGAGTAATGCATGCCACTACCTTTCAAAGGTGAGAACTTCTGTATCTTTGCAGAAAGTCTAACTCAACCCAAATTTTTTTAAAAGTTCTTACATAATCCATTTTTTAAAACTGTGTTCAGAACACTGTAGTCCTGATAATTTGTTTTTTAATGCCACTTCCCTGATACACCAAAACAAGTCTTAGATATTTCCTTTTGGCCTCTGCCGTGGTTTAGAAAGGCCAGAAGGACAGTCCTTTGTTAAACACCTGGTGGGCTGAGGCAGGGACAGGGAGGGTTTCACTCACCACTTAGGGTCACGGGCAAGAAACCCACACAACTTGTGAAGAACAAGAAAACAATTTATTAACTATTTACAACAAGAAGCAAGATACTGAGAGAGAAAAAAACACATCTTAGAAAGTCACTTCTCCCCCACCCCTCCCTTCTTCCCAAAGCCCAAAGGCTTCGTTCTGTACCTTCTCCTCCCAACCCCAGTGGCGCGGCAGGGCAGGGAATGGGGGATGCAGTCAGTCTGACACTCCTTCCTCCTCAGGGGAGGGCTCCTCACAGTCTTTCCCGGCTCCATTGTGGGGTCCCTTCTCACAGGAGAGTCTTTCTCAAAAACTACTCTAGCGTGAGTCTTTTTCCACACAGGGCTACAGTCCCCTGACAACTGCCCAGCTCCAGCGTGGGCTTCTCCATAGTTCCAACATGGGGTCCTCCATGGCCACATCTTCTCATGGGCTGCACCAAGGGACAAACCGTGTGTCACCATGAATCTTCACCACACTGCAGGGGAAATGCCAGAAGCACTCTCTCTCCTTCTTGCTCTCTCTCCCTCTCTAACTGGAGTGTCATGTGGTCCTTTCATCTCAAAATCTTGCTTTTCTCTCTGCTGCAGGCATTCGTCGGCTCCCGGGAAAAACGGACTCCCGGGTGAACTATGGCAGATGCTTGGGCTGCAGCAGGTCAGTTCACAGAAGCTGAGCAGGAGGCTGGACAGCTGGAACAGCCCGCCTGAGCCATGCCCTGCCCGGGGCCATGCCAACCCATTGTTCTGTGCCCCCTCTTAAATACGTTATTGGCAGAGGCGCCGTTTGGCTCAGCTCTGGCCTGGGGTGGGTCCAGCCTGAAGATGGGGAAACCTCCAGCAGTTTCTCACAGGGGCTAGATCGGTGGTACTCCTTCCCCCACTCCCCCTCATGGTTACCAAACGCTTGGAGCCGGGGAGTGGGGGTGAACCCTTAACAGTCACTTACAGGGGCTGCTGCTGCAGCCCCTCCCTGCTGCCAGTAGAGCTGGAGTCCAGGGAAACCTTTAGCAGCTACTCACAGGAGCCAGTGCTGTGGCCCCTCCCTGCTACCAGACAAAACCCACCACACAAAACTATAACAGCCTCTCTCTAACTCTACTACCACAACAGCTACAGACATGGTTTCCGTGAGAAAGGGAGGTTAGTTAAGAATTTAGTATATACTTCTCTGTATTTTGCTGCAAATTTTCTTGCAAAATGACAGAGTAGGATTTCAACAGCCTGCTTCAGCTCCATCAGCCACTACTTGTCTTCAACAACTGCCTGAGAGCCTTAGCTGTTGTCTCATGGCCATTATACACACAGAAGTGAATCTGGCACTTCTGGTTCATTCACTTACCTTAAAAGCACACCTCTCTACCTCCTTGCTTCTTATTCATTGACTGAAATAAGGAGGAAAACAGAACAAAAATTCCAACTTACTTTATGTGCCATTACACTGTAGAGGGCTTTGCTAGTGCCCTCCACTTAAACCTCCTTTTAAACCCAGTCTTAAGTGGCATGGAGAGACTTGAATGAGCTCTTTCCAACAGGACAAATTGATAAAGAAACCTCATATAGAGACTCATTGAAATGATGGAAGTGTTTTCTAATTGCTCTGAGAATTAGAAAGCCATCTTCTTATACACCAATAGTAGAATAACCAGTGTCCTCAACTTCCGAGAAGAAGGTAATGGTGAGGGAAGCTCTGTGGTACCCAGCACAGTGCCGACCCATGGGAAGGAGAGCTGTTTGCTATCTGTGAGAAAGGTTAGCAAGGCGGGAAGGAAGTTAAGGTCCAAACTGAATTCAACAGGCTTTAGTTAAATTGCCTTTAAGGAAGCATGTTCCAGGCTTGCTTGCAAATATTTGATTCTTTTTAACTTCTGTACAGATACAGTAAAGCATAGTGTTGGAAAATGTATAATCTGACTAGCTGCAAAACACTGTGTAAAAGCTCCTAGAAGGAGCAAGACAGTATGAAAAGATTTAACCTAACAGTACCCTGGACTGCAAAAACTTTGTAATTTAGATGATATCTTGCTTTGTTAAAACTTAAAAACAGAGGAGGTATTCTGACCAAAAACATTCAAATCTTGCAAGTGTGCCACTTCAGCCCATTTGAAAATTTGCTATGCTCAATAAATTATGCTACCTAGTTGGAAAGTGGGCAGAATTTATTAACTGTACTTTGCCATGCATCCAGTTGATCCATTCTGGAAAATGTAGTCTATTATGTAATAAATTGTACAGGAATCAATTTATTAACTAGCAAATCATAGAATTTATTAGTAAGCACAACAAGCAAAACAGCACTGGGCGGCCACGGGAGTCCGTGCTCTACTGTCGGCGCGTACTTATGCTCTCCACAGTCCCCCTTTTTATCGTTGGTTTCTTCTGGATTACGTGATCTCTCAGGCTTGGCGGTTCAACGTCATTGGGGGGGGGCATCCCATCTTAAAAGATTAAGGCACCAGTTTTTCATCTATGTTGCTCCTCTTGGTCTTCTTGCAAAAGATAAATTATTGCTCCATCGGCCTTGAAACTGCTGGTCGCATGCCGTTCCCTTATTGTTCTGTCTTGAGACATCTCAAGATGAGCCTCACGCTCACAAGCCCTGGTCCTTATGGGGGATTTCAACCATCCTGATATCTGTTGGAAGATACAGCACAGCATAGGCAGGCCAGGAAGTTCCTGGAATGTGTTGATGACAACTTCNCTAGACATTAGGAAGAAATTTTTCACTATGAGGGTGGTGAGACACTGGAACAGGTTGCCCAGGGAGGTTGTGGATACCCCATCCCTGGAGGTGTTCAAGGCCAGGCTGGATGAGGCTTTGAGCAACCTGGGCTAGTGGAGGGTGTCCCTGCCCATGGCAGGGGGGTTGGAACTTGATGATCTTTAAGGTCCTTTCCAACCCAAACCATTCTATGATTCTATGATTCTACGATTCTATGATCTTCAGGGATCTACTTGGAAGAGTACCATAGGGAAAGCCCTGGAGGGAAGAGGGGCCCAAGAAAGCTGGCTTATGTTCAAGGATCACCTCCTCCAAGCTCAGGGGCGATGCATCCCAACAAAGAGGAAGGCAGGCAAAAATGCCAGGAGGCCTGCATGGATGAACAAAGAGCTGCTGGGCAAACTCAAACAGAAGAAGGAAGCCTACAGAGGGTGGAAGCAAGAACAGGTAGCCTGGGGACAATACAGAGAAACTGTCTGAGAAACCAGAGGTCAGGTTAGGAAAGCTGGAGACCTCATAGAATTAAATCTAGCCAAGGACATTAAAGGGTAACAAGAATCGTTTCTATAGGCATGTCAGCAATAAAAGGAGGACTAGGGAAACTGTGGGCCCCCCTTTGGANAGACCTGGGAAACTACAGGCCGGTCAGTCTCATCTCTGCGCCTGGCAAGATGATGGAGCAAATCCTCCTGAAATCTATGCTAAGGCACATGGAAAACAAGGAGGTGATTGACGACAACCAACATGGCTTTACCAAAGGAAAATCATGCCTGACAAATTTGGTGGCCTTCTATGACAAGGCCACAGTGCTAGTGAATAAGGAAGGGCAACTGACGTCATCTACCTGGACTTGTGCACAGCATTTGACACTGTCACGCACAACATCCATTCTAAATTGGAGAGACATTGATTCGACAGAAGGACCACTCTGTGGATCAGGAATTGGCTAGACTGCCGCACTCAAAGAGTTGTCGTCAACAGCTCAATGTCCAAGTGGAGACAGATGACAAGTGGTGTTCCACAGAGGTCAGTATTGGGACCAGTGTTGTTTAACATATTCGCTGGGGACATGGACAATGGGATTGAGTGCACTCTCAGTAAGTTTGCCAATGACACCAAGCTCTGTGGTGCAGTCAATGTGCTAGAGGGAAAGGATGGCATCCAGAAGGAAATTGGATAGGCTTGAGAGGTGGGCCTATGCCAACCTCATGAAGTTCAACAGGACCAAGTGCAAGGTCCTGCACATGGCTGGAGACAATCCTAAGCACAAATACAGGTTGAGTGGAGAATGGATTGAGAGCAGCCCTGAGGAAAAGGACTTGGGAGTGTTGGTTGATGAGAAGCTCAACATGAGCCAGCAATGTGCACCTGCAGCCCAGAAAGACAACTGTGTCCTGGGCTGCCTCTAAAGAAGCACAACCAGCAAGTCGAGGGAGGTGGTTCTCTCCCTCTGCTCTCATGAGAGCCCACCTGGAGTACTGCATTCAGCTGTGGGGTCCCCAGCATTAAAAAACAGACAGGGACCTGTTGAAATGAGTCCAGAGAAGAGCCACAAAAATGGTCAGAGGGCTGGAGAACCTCCCATATGAGGACAGGCTGAGGAGTTGGGGTTGTTCAGCCTGGAGAAGAGAAGGCTCTGAGGAGACCAAATAGCAGCCTTCCAGTACCTAAAGGGAGCCTACAGGAGGGATGGGGAAACACTTTTTATCAGGGAGAGTAGTGACAGGACAAGGGGTAACAGAAAGAGGTTAGATTTATATTAGATGTTTGGAAGAAATTTTTCACTGTGAGGGCGGTTAGACACTGGAACAGGTTGCCCAGAGAAGCTGCAGATGCCCCATCCCTTGAGATGTTCAAGGCCAGGTTGGATGGGGCTTTGAGCAACCTGATCTAGTGGGAGGTGTCCCTGCCCATTGCAGGGGGGTTGGAACTCGATGATCTTTTAAGGTCCTTTCCAACTCTAACCATTCTATGATTCTATGATTCTACAGTGAGATAAGCTAAAGTAAACCATTCTTCCCTAGAATTCCTCCAAATTTTTTATCATATGATTATCCTCCTTCGATTATTTCACTTTCTTATCCCAAGGCAATCCTGAAGTGTAAAAGGTCTATGTAAACACATTAAAATATTTTTGTATAAGGCTATAAGTTTTTACACAGGGTTCTAGGATGTTGCAGCCGCTGATAAGACTGTACATTATTTTGTTATCTATTCAACTTTCTTAGTCCCAAAGTAATGACTGATTTTGCGAGGGAAGACAAAGAATACTGTTTTAACGTATAATTCCTGCAAAAATAATTGGATGAGATCTTAGATGTCCTGCCAAAGGAAGAAAAAATAAAATATTATAGGAGCTCCTCAGTGATAAAGGCATCTTCAGACAGGGAGAAATTTAGAAAATACAGTTTCAAAGTGAAGTTTTACTACAGATTCTTGTCTTGACGGGACTACTCCTGACTTTGTGAATGGTCACTCTAGAGAGGCTAAATTTCAGAATTAGCGAGGCTTGATTTCTTTTTTCTTCTGCTCAAAAGACAATTTTTTTAAAAATAATATTTGTATTGTTTATATCAGAAGGTATTGTTATGAAGATAACATATTCTGAACAAAACCCCAGCTTGCAATAGTTGTCAGCAATTTAGAATATGTTCTGTTCATCTTAAGAACATTTAATTAAATATTAAGATAACAAATATTAAATATAAATGTAATCCTACCCTTTTAATATTCAGATACCAAAGAGGGTGCCACTGGACCTAATTCCAAAATACACCCCAATGTAATCTGGAAGAGCTGAACGCAATATCCACCTTTGTTTTTACATGAAAGTTACTTAGATGCTTAAATTATTCTTCTTGTCCAGACTTAATCTGGCAAGCACAAGATTTAACATATTGAAGAGACACTGAATAGCTATTTTAAGATATGCTAAATAGCTATTTTAACCATAAGATAGCTAGAGAGGCATTTTTATCAACAATATAGGTATCTAAAATTTTACAGAGAAAGTAAAGGAAAGTTCCACCCTTTGAGGTAATTCAGAATTTCTTCTACTACTTCCCAAAAGGCACCCTCAGTAGCAACTCCTGCGTACCTTCATTGGCTTTCAGACCCTCCTGCTGAAGATATTTAACTTTACATGGAGTGATTAACCATTAATAAGAAAGAGAGAAAGAAAGAAAGATAGAAAGAAAGAGAGAGCAAATGTGGGTTGACAGTTATGATTGCCACTGACAGCATGAGACCTGTACTCTACTCCCTCCCGCTCTGAAGGGTTAATATAAAATCACTAAGGACAGCCCAGCTGGAACCAGAAGGCCACAGTCCATCATCCTTCCAAGTAAGAGTCTAAGTATGATAGCACGGTGAGGTGTCTCCATTTTTGAGATGCACAACTCGTAACAAACTATTGTGGTGCAGCTGCCACACTGGGGCTATGTTGCATGTCTGCCAGCAGGGCAAAAGCGCTTCTGAGCTGCTTGGTAAACTCGGTCTCCACCTCTGAGAAGAAGTGGCCTAGCAGCTGGGATGCAGTTAACTTTCTTCATAGTAACCAGTAGAAGGCTGTGTTTTGGATTTGTGCTGAGAAGAACGGTTATAACATACTAATGTTTATAGCTGTTGCCAGAACAGTCAAGGACTTTTCAGCTTCTCTGCTGTGCCAGTGTCTGCAGGTGCAGAAGGACCTGGGAGGGAGCACAGCCACAGTTATTAGCCTAGGATTTGACCTTAGGTTTAGGATTGAGACACAAACTGGCCAATTACATATTTCATATTGTGCACATCACTCCCAGCATATTATGAGTAGCTATCCGAAGTTCTCTCTCTCTGAGGGTCCTCTCTCTGTGTCTCAGACTTTCGGGCTCTTATCTGTTTTCCAGAATTGTGATTTCAGGAATCTCTCTGCTCCAAATTAGCCAATGGTATACTCTATATCATGCATATCATGCCCAATATATTATATGTCCAGTAGTTTGCTCTCTCTCTCTCTCTCACTCACTTGGTTCTCAGTCTCTTGGACTCTCAGACTCTTCTCTCTTCCAGGTTTGCAGTTTCGGGACTCTCCCTACTTTGGGATCATTAGCCAGGAATTTGCTGAGCCTTGGTCATCAGGTGGAGAGCAGCAACACTGTGTATCACTCAATTGTATGTATGACTATTTTTATCATTATTATTTTAAATTTTAATGTAGTTTAGTTACTAAATTGTTCTTATATCAACCCACAAGTCTCTTTTCCCTTTACCCCTTTAATTTTCTCCCACATCTCCGGCAGGGCGAAGTGTGAGCTAGCAACTGTGTGGTATTTGTGTGCCACTAGCTGGGTTTAAATCCACAACACAAAGGCTTCTGAAGATAACAGAATCACTGGGAAGAGCAACTTCTGGAGATCATCTTGCCAAACACTCAAGCAAAGTCAGATAGAGCAGATTGCCCAGGACCTTGTCAAGTAACCTCACATGGAGACTTTACAATCTCTCTGGACAATCCATGCCAGTATTCAACAAGCCCCATAGTAAACACGTTTTTCTAATTTTTAAATTGAGTTTCTTATATTTTGATTTGTGTACATTTTCTCTTGTCTTGCCACTGGATACCACTGAGAAGAGCCTGGCTCTGTCTTCTTGACTTCCCCCATTAGCTATTTATACCCATTGAAATAAGATCATTCCGAGACTTCTCCAAGCTGAACATCTTTCCCTCCCTCTATCTGTATGACGTATTCTCCAATCCCTTAATCATCTTCATGGGCCATCACTGGACTTCCTCCAGTCTGCCCATGTCTCTCTTGTATTGGAGAGCATAGACCTGGACCCAGGACCCCAGATACATCTCACTGAGACTGAGGGCTAAGTAGAGGGGAAGGATCACCTCCTTCAACTTATTGGTGACACTCTTCCTAATGCAGTCCAGAGGGCTGTTGATTTTTTTGGGCACAGGGGCATACTGCTGACCCATGTTATCAGAAGCATCAGGTCCTTTCCTACAAAGTTCCTTTCTAGCTTCTTGAGAATTGAGGACAGACTGACTGGCTTACAGTACCCAGACCCTCCTTCTTTCCCTTCATGAAGATAGGAGTGACATTTGCTTCCTTGTAGTGATCAGGAACCTCCTCTGATGCCCAGGACCTTTCAAAGATGATCAAGAGTGGCCTTGCAATTATTTTGCCCACCTCCCTCAGCACTTCTGGGTATATCTCATCAGGTAACACAGACTTACATATATCCAGTTTGTTTAAATGTTCCCTAAACTGATCCTCCTTCATTAAGGACGTCTTCCTCACTCCAGACTTTCCCACCGGTCTCAGAGGCCTGGGATTGCTGAAGGTCAGTCTTAAAAGGTGACTTTCTGGAGTTGTCCTGGACCTCCAACACACACTCTGTCCACCTAGACCTCTCCTCTGTCTGTCAGGTGAGGCTACAGTTTGTCATTCCTTCATTTACTGAGGTCTATGTTTCATACACCTTCTGGCAACATAAAAAAGTTCTCAAGCACTTAATGGGTGAGAAAAGCTGTCTACCTGCTAGCCTATCCAGAGGTTCCTCTCCAGCTTTGGCTGTATTACTATTTAGGAAGTGTATGTGGCCTTTCAGTTTGAAATACAAGACATCTTTAAGCAACCTAAACACAAGGGAGCAGTGTTGTGGGACAAGTGAGTAGTGTTGTGGGACAAAAGTTGACAAAGTCTCTTGCATGTGGATTTGGGAAAGTGTATGTGGATAGAGGCAATACAATCTGGACCTTTGACATTTTCCTAGTCATCTGCCAACACATGTATATCCTAATTGGCTCACTATAAATTGATTCACTACATCTTAATTTCTCTTTACAAATATATGTAATGTAACTATTATGCAAAATTCTTCTGGAATCCTCATGATTTTAAAATAGCGAATAAGAGCACTTCAAAACACCAGCACCAGAAATCAAATCAGTACTTTCTCAGAATATTAGAAACTATACCCTGACAACTTATGTGCAGTATGTCATTGTTCAGTCTGGCTCTGTTTCACTGCAGTGACTAATTTTTCAGCAAGTGATCAATGTTTAATTTCTTTCGCATCTCACATGTCCCCCATTTAATCAGAAGGTGTCAAATAAAACCATTTTATATTATACTGAAATGAAATTATCTCAGAAATAAGTAGAAATGTTTTGTATTTGTAGAAACAAACTTGGCTGATTTCTCCCTCAGTTGCTCCTCTATAATCGACTGATTTTGAGAACTTGATTTGCATAATCACCTTCTGGTTATTTTTCATTAATTTTACAGGATACTCATCAACATTTTGAGCAAAAAAAATAGAGTGCAGTGATATGCATAATCCATACAAGGGAATACCAGTCTTAGTGTTATGATTGGTTAATGATCTTTTAGATATATGTTTGAAATTGGAGCACTAAGGCTGTTTGCCAGAAGACAGAAAACACATTCATATTTCACTTCTTCATGTTGACCCAGAGAGTTTTCATGTTTCAGAGCCTTCACATTTCATTAGTTTTTTTAACATGAAAATTTTGTAGTTTTCATGTAACAGTAGACCAAAAGGGATAAATAATATCTTTGAATAGCTAGTAGTAGTATGAAACAAGAAACATAAATACCTTAAAAAAATATGCATAAAGGCAGCAGCAGCAATGTAGGCCCTTCTAACTGGTCAAATATTCCTCTTTCTCCACTGAAGATCTTCAAAACACTGATCAGCTACAAACATGGTTGAGAAAATTTTGTACAAACTTTCATGTAGGGAAGAGGATCCCTGAAAACTTACAGAAGTGCCAATCAATCAGTTCTACTTCTTAGTAGGTAGGTGCTTATTTAAAAGATGTGGAAAGGAAAAGAATGAATTAAAAATCTTGAATTTTTATAAAATATGCATTATGGATAACCCTCCTTTTATTGATAGAAGGATGTGTCCAAGAGTAAAATGAAGAAATAAAATGAAGTGACCAAGAAAATTATTAAAGTTTCTGTAGAAAACAAATTAATGAAAGCTACTCTGCAGCTTAACAGAAAAAAATGACCAATTATAAAGAGAGGGAAAAAAAACCCAACACCACAAACAGGCTATATCTCTAGTAGACACAGGAAATATAGCTAGTCTGGTAGAAGACATTAAGATAGATAAAACCCAAAAGCCCCTAGAGAGAACTAACTTAATGGTGCAGAAAAACAAGAACTGCAACTTACAATGGGAACTTTGAGTGAGGCAAAAGTCTTTGTAGATTATTCCTTCAGAAAATAAAAAGAATAAAAATGAAATATATTAATGTATCATATTTTTATGACACCTTCACAACAGATAACTAAAGGTTTTGATGCCAGCATAACATGTACATGATAAAACTTTCTGAAAAAAAAAGTCGTCTTGTTGTGTAAATAGTCTCAAAGTGGTCTAATAGTAGTCCAATAATCTAGAACAGTCTCGTTTGTGCCCAGCTATGGACCCAACCCACCTGGGCCTCACCACAGGCTGACTGCCTGGCCAGATGTCAGCCCTGCCTCCTGGCAGTGGACTCACCTGATGCCCTGTGCAGGGGCCACCTTCTGCTGTCCCCCTCCTTGAGGATCACCAGACAGGGCCCGGGCTGGTGAGTTCCTGCCCTGCTGGCTGCTGTCACAC
>VZTO01005562.1:0-44167 GCA_013400615.1 Syrrhaptes paradoxus | reverse complement strand
TTGGCCACGAGGGCACAGTGCTGGCTCATGGTCATCCTGCTGTCCACCAGGACCCCCAGGTCCCTCTCCCCTACACTACTCTCCAACAGTTCCGTACCCAACTTATACTGGAACCTGGTGTTGTTCTTGCCCAGATGCAAGACTCTACACTTGCTCTTGTTAAATTGCATGAGATTTTTCCCCGCCCAAATCTCCAGCCTGTCTAGGTCTCGCAGGATGGAAGCACACACACAACACCTTCTCTCTTGCTAGTCCCTGAAAAATTCAGTGTGAGATTCATAATGCCTATTAATTTATCGATTAGAAAGAAGGAAAAAATACAGGACATATAGCGTATTTGACGTACACTGAAATACCAATGTCTTCATTATGAATAAAGCACGGACCTTGTTCACATCTCTCAATTAAGGCAATACTGCACCCTTCTGATACTCTGTACTTGCAGAAAAAAAAAGGAAAAAGTAAAGAAAAAAGAAAATGGCAATTAGTAGGAATTATGGATCTTTGTTTTATTCATCACATGAAGTGAATGGCCAGATGGCCACAGAGTAACAAAATCAGTAACTTCAAAGACTGTTGGCTGGAAGGACAGCACCTGAAAAAAAGCCAGCTGTTCAAATTTGGAAGCATGAAGTTCGTATCAAATGGCAGACTTTTTATCCCTGCCTCCTTATCAGAGATGTAGAGATCAGAAAATACAATCATATAAATAACGCAAAATAGGTTTTATTACAGAAAAGAAAGAAATATAGAGCTAGATGAACTGATAAAGAACACATTGATTGCTCAGACATCTGAAGAAGTAAAGAAATTTAATGAATAATACTGGTTGATCTTCTTTCTTGATTATGGAATCTACAAAGCTGATCATGATCACTGTAACTGAGAATTCATGAAAAAGTGCCTGAAAACCAGCAGATCTGAAAGATTACAGAGACTTCTTAAAAAAAATGGCAGACAGCCACAATGCATCCATATATGCTCCTCTTCTGCTGTGCAGGAAAGATAATTAAAGTTCTAAATTCAGATCTAAAAAGGACCTGGATGCCCATTATAGCATCTAAGTACCAGACATAGGTACCTGAAATTAGGTACCAAAATTACAAACTTCAATTACTTCATCTATTGAAGTCCACATACAGGTAGCTGCTAGCTAGAGACAGGTGAAACCCCAAGTCAGAATAGGAAGGCTATCGATTTAAATGCTAGCACAGAAATATGAAGGTTAAATTTCCACCCTAGGAAGTCCAGGATAACAGTCTCTTTGCCCAAGCAAATGCAGAAGCATCATTAATAGAGCTGGCAATAGCTAACATGCTTTAAAGTCATGTGGCCACTATAAAAGATGAGCAACTCAGGCTGAGGCTTGTTTAGCTCTTAGAAAGAAAGTTTAGAACTGCAGGAGGTTTAGAGCTAGTGATGCTGTTTTGCAAAAGACATCCAAAGGACTCTGCTCTTGTGAGGCCCCAGCTGGAGTACTGTGTTCAGCTGTGGGGACCCCAACATAAAAAAAAGACCTGGACCTGTTGGAGTGAGTCCAGAGGAGAGTCACAAAGGTGGTCAAAGGGATGGAGAACTTCCAATATGAGGACAGGCTGAGAGAGTTGGGGTTGTTCAGCCTGGAGAAAAGAAGGCTCTAAGGAGATCTTTCAGCAGCCTTCCAGTACCTGAAGGGGGCTACAGGAGAAATGCGGAGGGACTCTTTATCAGGGAGTGTAGTGAGAGGACAAGGGGTAATGGTTTTAAGCTGAAAGAGGTTAGATTTAGACTAGAGATTAGGAAGAAATTTTTCACTGTGAGAGTAGTTAGACAATGAAACAGGTTGCCCAGGGAAGTTGTGGATGCCCCATCCCTGGAGGTGTTCAAGGCCAGGCTTGAAGAACTTTGGCTTTGAGCAACCTGGTCTAGTGGAGGGTATCCCTGCCCATGGCAGGGGGGTTGGAACTCAATGATCTTCGAGGTCCTTTTCAACCCAAACCATTCCATGATTCGATGATTCTACGATTCTATGACTCTTACTATGCTTTCACTGAAATGGCTAATGTCTTTTTTTTTTTTTTTTTTTTTGGTAGGGGGTTGGTTCTTGTCTTTGTATCCTTTCACTAGTATGACTTTGCCTAAATACAACTCCTGTTTCTCAATAATCTAGTTGACTACTTTTAAGAGACTTCGACAATAGTTTTAAGGTCATATTACCTACAGGCAACAAATAGTCAGAACATTTAACTTCAGTGCACTGCATAAAAGTGGAATGATATAAGCAAAATGTTAATCATACTAATGGATAACAAATGGGTACCAGTAAGCTTTCTTTCTGAAAAAGCTGAAAAAGATGACATGTCATTAAGTTTGTCAAAGCTTGCTCTTAATGTTCTTTAATCTTTAAGGAATAATTTTTCTGATAAACGCAAGAGATGTTAGTGGTATGAAATATCAGACGGCAAATGGCTACCCCAGCGTGGAAATGTGAAACCTAGCTGGTAGGCTTACACAGAGACAAATAATTGGGTTTCATATGTACATTATTTCACTACGCTGAATCCTGAAGATTCAGGATACCTTTGAGATACTACTACTTTGTAATAAGAAGTAAAAAGTTCCCTCTCCATTATGTTTGAAATATCCATGAAAAAACAATACCAGACAAAGTGAAATTAAGTTGTAAGCTATAATTTCCCATTAATGGAAAAGACTTTGAAAAGTTCACTAGGAAACAGTTCTAAATATCTCGCAGTAACTGGAATTGCCGCCAACAGTGGATTAACACTGTACTACACATAATTCTTCTTGTCATACACCAGAGGATAAATGGAGTGATGGAATAAATTAAAATTTAATCTTTCAGATGTCTGTCATTTTTCAGACCTCCCTGATTTTAGAAAACATAGGGAAATCCTTTTCTCTCATTGTATGCACCTAAGGAAAAAAAAATGGAAGAAAACATAATAACCTCATTCCTTCACACTGGGCTGAAAGTCTTTTAACACTAGTCAATGCTTATTTGTGCCACAGATTTCTACTGTACATCATACCAATGCAATATACATCAACAACCTCGTCAACACAAAAACGGGGATCAGAGAGTTTTTTTGATACCTTTGTGCTCATCATGACCCCTGACCAAACCAGATGACTGCTCGTGCAAAGATGACTTAGAATTCCATCAGCTTACTACAGGCTGATGGGGTCCATCTGTCAGAGAAGGGGAAAAGTATCTTCGGTCACAGGCTTGTTGAGCTGTTGAAGAGGGCTTTAAACTAAAGTTGCCCAGGGAAGGGGAACCTCAGTCCATTCCACTCCTATCAGTTCTATGCCAGTGCCAGCAATAGATGCCCAGAGCCTGGAGAAGGATCACAGGTCAGCAGGAAAGCACCTGCAGAGCAGCACAAATTAATTCCAGCCAGTCAGTCAGCCTCATCTGTGGCTCAGCTTCAGGGACTCTGTGCAAATGCACATAGCATGGGGAACAAACAAGAGGAGTTAAGAGGTGCACACGCCTGTAGGGCAATGATCTTACTGGCATCATGGAATCATAGTGGGATGGATCCTAAGACTGGTGTGTTGGAATGGAAGGATACAGGCTCTTTAGGAAGGACAGACAGGGGAGATGAGGAGAGGGTGTCGCCTCATATGTCCATGACCAGCTGGAGTGCATGGAGCTCTTGCCTGGGGACAGAAGAGGAGACAACTAAGAGCCTATGATCAGGATTAAAAGGAGGGCAGGGACAGCTGACATTATAGTGGGGGTCTGCTGCAGGCCAACCAACCAGGAAGAGTAAGTGGATGAGCCCCCCTATAGACAGAGAGAAGCAGCCTCATGCTCACAAGCCCTGCTTCTCATGAGGGACTTCAACCATGCTGCTATCTGTTGGCTGGACAGCACAGCAGGACATAAGCAAACCAGGAGGTTACTGGAATGCATTGGTGATAACATCCTTCTCCAAGTGACAGAAGAGCCAACAAGGAGAGGTGCTATGCTGGACCTTGTTCCCACCAACAAGGAAGGGCTGGTGGGGAACATGAAGCTTGAGGGCAATTGGGATGCAGTGACCATGAGATGATGGAATTTTAGATCCTCAGGGCAATGAGGAGGTTGCACAGAAAACTGACTACCTCGGACTTCAGGAGAGCAGACTTTGGCCTCTTCAGGGTTCTGCTTGGAAGAGTCCCATGGAAAAAGCTCTGGAGGGAAGAGAGGCCCAAGAAAGGTGGTAAATATTCCAGGACCAGCTCCTCGAAGCTCAGGATTGATGAGTCCCAACGAAGAGGAAGTCAAGCAAAAACACCTGGAGTCCTGCATGGACGAACAAAGAGCTCCTGAGCAAACTCAAACAGAAAAAGGAAGCCCACAGAGGGCAAAAGCAAGGACAGGTTGCCTGGGAAGAATACAGAGAAACTGTTGGAGCAGTCAGAGATCAGGTTAGGAAAGCTAAAGTCCTGTTAGAGTTAAATCTGGCCAGGGAAGTTAAGGGCAACATATAAGTATATTGATGATAAAAGGAGGACTAGGGAAAATGTGGGCCTGCTCTGGAAGTAAACAGGAGACTCTGTTACCTGGCATATGGAGAAGGTTGAGGTACTCAACGACATTTTTGCCTCAGTTTTCATCGTCAAGTGCTCAAGCCACACCACTCTAGTTGCAGAAGGCAAAGTCAGTGACTGAGAGAAGGAAGAACTGCCCACTGTAGGAGAAGATAAGGTTTGAGACCATCTATAGAACCAGAAGGTGCACAAGTGCATGGGACCTAATGAGATTAATCCAAAGGCCCTGAGGGAACTGGCAGATTAAGTCGCTAAACCACTATCTGTCATATCTGAGAAGCTGTGGCAGACCAGTGGTTTCTACTGATTAGAAAAGGGAAAACATAACCCCCATTTTTAAAAAGGGAAAAAAGGAAGGCCTGGGGAACTATAGGTCTATCAGTGTCTCCTTTGTGCCTGGCAAGATCACAGAGCAAATCCTCCTAGAAACTAGGAAAAAAAGGACATGACTGGTAAAAGCCAACATGGCTTAACTAAAGGCAAATCATACCTGACAAATTTTGTGGCCTTCTATGACAGCACTGATGGATAAGGGAAGAGCAACTGATCTGGACTTGTGCAAAGCATTTGACATGGTATCACACAACTTCCTTGTCTCTAAATTGGAGAAACATGGATTTGATGGATGGGCCAGTTAATGGATAAGGAATTGGCTAGATGGTCACACTCAAAGAGTTTCAGTAAATGGATTAATACCCAAGTGCACACCGATGACGAGTGGCATTTGTCAGGGGTTGGTACTGGGACCAGTGTTGTTTAACATCTTCGCTGGTGACATGGACAATGGGATCGAGTGCACCCTCAGTAAATTTGCCAATGACACCAAGCTCTGTGGTAAGTACTCTGGAGGGAAGGGATACCATCCGGAGGGACCTGGACAGTCTTGAGAAGTTGGCCCATGCTAACATCATGAAGTTCAACAAGACCAAGTGCAAGGTCCTGCACACAGGTGGAGGCAATCCCAAGCACAAATACAGGTTGGGCAGAAAAGGGATTGAGAGCAGCCCTGAGGAAAAGGACTGGGGAGTGCTGATAAATGAGAAACTCAACATGAGCCGGCAACATGTGCCTGCAGCCCAGAAAGCCAACTGCGTCCTGGGCTGCATCAAAAGAAGCACAACCAGCAGGCAGAAGGAGGTGATTCTCCCCCTCTACTCCGTTCTCGTGAGACCCCATCTAGAGTACTGCATTCAGGTCTGGGGCCCCCAACATAAAAGAACATGGACCTGTTGGAGCGAGCCCAGAGGAGAGGACAGTCAGAGAGAGTTGGGGTTGTTCAGCCTGGAGAAGAGAAGGGAGACCTTACAGCAGCCTCCCAGTACATGAATTGGAAAGCTAAAGAGGGGCTTTTTACAAGTGCTTGTAGATGGAAGATTCATTATTCCATCTAGTCCCTTTCTAGATCTTAGAAATAAGCAAGCCATCATTCATTCAGTGTTTCTCATCTGTACAAAAAATAGGATGAATATGTCCCTGGTTTAAGCTAACAGGAGTTAGCAGTGGTACACTCTAGTGTTTCTTAAATAACAGAATAACAGAATGTCTTATGATAACCATTTCCCAGCATTTGAAAAGTTTAAAGAATATAAAAGGAAGATGTGCTACAGAGACACTGGGACTCATTTTATTCTCATTTATACATGTGCCAAGAATAAGTACAAAATTAGTGGAATTGTACTATTACAAAAATGGTACAGGAGATGAATTCAGTACCTTGTAAAGAACACACAGTAAATAATCTAATGTAATCTGCCACATGATTCTTAGGCGTACCAATGCACCAAGGCAGGGAAGCACAAAAGGCTGTCTGTATTTTACCAACCTAGCACTAGACCTGGATGGTCATTACAGCTTCGTCAGTACCCTAATGACTGTAATCTATTCATTAATGAGTCATGAGTTATAGAAAATAGGCAGCTGATACTGAGCTCACATTAGAAAATGGCATGCAAAAACCAAAATGAAATAGATTAACCTTCACAGCCTTTGATATGAAGAGTTGTTAATTTTACAGCTGAACAAGAATCATGTAACCAACTACAGCATGAACTGCATGTGTGTGAACATTCACTGAACTGACCCCACAGCAGTGTGCTGAAGAACACATTGCAAATTTCATATACTTATATGTACTTATATGTTTATAACGTACAGCCACTGAGTGAAGCTCACTCACTACTGTCTATACAAAATGCTGAGCACAAGCAACCCTTGTCTATACGGTACACAAAAAGGACAGAAAAGCAAAACCAACACAAAACCTACTAAGACGAGGTTTTGAAAAGTTAGGGTCAGTAAGAGAGCAAAGCAGCAGTAACCACACAATATAGTCTGTGACATTATCATGTAAAGTGAGAGTAGAAAACAGCAGATAGAAGTACCTGACGTTGCCCAAATTAGAAGAGGAAAGTATCACCCGAAGATGTTAACAGTGTAATGAAAACAAAAGACTGTCTTCCATCCTAGCATTACTGAACACCAATAAACAGCTGGGGTGAGTCTCTGCTCCCAACAGCATTTAGAGTCCAGTGTAGCGATGATTTTCTGCAGAAGGAATAAAGAATTACTAAAGTTAACTGTCTTTCAAGGATATAAAAACATAACAAGACCTGCTCCACCACTGACAGTGCAGTCTGTCAGCTAGCTAGAGTATATGAAGAGTGAGAGATTTAAAAACACTTCTCAGACTAATTGTTAAATAATGATGTCACTATGCAGCGTAGCTACTCTAGGTTGCTTTATTTCAAGTAGGCTAAGAGATTAGAGAAGGACACAAGAGAAATGTTTTTGCTCTGGATAATGGAGTGTGAAAACATGATTAGGGCCCATTTTACATGTGCAATTATATTAAGTATCACTTATCTTGCATAGGAACTGGTTCTTTTTTTTTTCAGAGAGCCATTTACAAAATTAGAACATCATGTTCATACACAACCAGATCCATGCTCGCTGTAGGCAATGAGACTTATTATCAACCTGCAAATCTGTCTGTGTGTTACTCAAGCTATTGAGATGTGTGACAACTCACTTCAGTGTGACATATTCTTTTTTGCACACTGGAACACAGCTGAAAAGTTCAAGTTTTTTTTTAAAGATATTATCTTCTTTGATATCCCACACACATGGGACAAACTAATTAAAAAACAAAATCTGCCAGGCTTTCCACAGGAAAATTAATCCAGCTCATCATCAGTGCATTGTCACCATGTCAATTCCCTCATTAAAACTTTCAGTAATGTTTTGTAACTTTTGTTCATAAGAAAAGAATGAGCCATCCCCACAGAAAAATCTAAAAGTCAATGCAGGTATGTGGGAGAAGGGCAAACTCTTTGCTGGCACAGTTTTCACTGGTGAGAGGTCACAAAGGAAGCTGTCAGTACTTCGGGTTTGGTTTTTTTTTTGTCTTCTACTGCTGTGGGAAGTTAATACGCTCATCCTGTTTCATATTCATCTGCAAACATGAAAGTATCTGAAATAATGAATCTCCCTTTTCAGAATTCTCTGCTGCTGGAAGGACAGGGGACAGTAAACAGACATGACACTCTACAAGTTACCAAAGTAGGGTGTCTTTCTTTTGGCTTTGACAACCAGAAGCCCTGTTTCACCACTGCTAAGAACATACTTTCTTCTTTCTCCACTGAGACATTTCCTCCCACAGTCTGTACGGACAGACTTCCTCTCATTGCCAATTGGGGCTTGTGTCAGTAACTAGACACTTAGAGAAGGACAGAACATGTATACAAGTGAGAAGAGAGTTTACAACACACACATTAAAAAGCCTTTATTAGGGCTTTTCACTTTATTTTAGAAGGACTATGTTAATTTCATGAAGAAAGCTTCTTTGATAACATTGATTCAGCTTAGTGTAATTGGTGTGAAGGGAACTGAGCCAATTTAGAGCTGAGGACGCGGCCAAATGATTTTCCAAATTATATCATTTCATGTGTCAGAGGGAAATGCTACTGTGTAAACTGTCAGCTCAGATGCCCCTTTGGTGTTGTCCCTATAAAAGTGAGCTGAATACTTCACGATCAACACTGTGCAACTACAGCAAACCTGCTAATAAAACAGTAAGGTAAAGGTCATTCAAAGACAGAAGTGACATGTATGGAAAGTTTTACATTTGATTAAGAGAGGCAAAATTTAAGTTAAATAGGCATGACTAGAAGCACTAGATGCTAAATTATTTTGTGTAATTCTGTGATTCAGAAACATGAATTAGCTCAAGGCAATGAACTGTTGAAGCTTTAATGTGGAAAGTTCTATTTATTGCCATTAGTAAGAATTGCCCTGACAAATATTTCTCTCTCACATGCCATATATGTCCATGCAATGACACCCACCAGGACATGCGTACTAAGTAATTAACTGCAACTTCTTCTGTAATCTACCTTAATACATGCCAGGTCTTCTCTTAATTCTGACATTTACTTTCATAAAATTAATAATACATGGTGATGAATAGGGCCATGAATTTTAAATTTGGGATTAACCTCTGGTTTGACTCTACTATGTGCAGATATGACAAGGGCAAGATCCTTCAAAATGTGGCACATATCATAGTGGCAGAGCAACGAGGCACAACATAATCATATATCCCTTCTGTCAGTAATGGTACACTAACTGTATTTTTTGTCACATAATAATTATCTGGGATGAAGGAAGCAATTACTATATACTGTAATTGTTTGAAAATCTTCCTGAAAGAATGAGCTTAAGTTTTTAACCGTTGCTAACATGCATATTTCTCCTTGAAATTTTCTCATCACTAAGCAAGGAACATCATGTTTTCATATTTTAAACAAAAGAGTACTGTGATGGTATTGGGCATCTGAACCTATGCTTTGTTCATGTATTTTGTCTAAAATTATAAACTGAAGTTTTATGCATAATATTTTGCTTCTCTTAAGTTTTGATTCTCTAGAACACTTGTAATATAAATTTCAACCAAGACCTCATTTAATTGATTTAGTTCTCAGAATCTCTCTTTCTCTCTAAATTTGTCATGGTTTTAAAAGGCCCCACACAGCCTCTTGTTCAAAAACCTCATGGGCTGAGGCAAGGACAGGGAGAGTTCACTCACCACTTATGGTCCAGGAAAGAAATGGACACAACTTGGGAAAACACACCAAAAAAATTTGTTTTGCTAACTATTTTCAATCAAAAACACAGCAAGATAATGAGAAAAAGACCTACATCTTAGAAAGGCACTTCTCTCCCACCCCTCCTTTCTTCCCATGCCCAAAGGCTTTGTTCCTGCTTTCTCTGCCTTCTGCCTCCAGCAGCACAGGGGAGCAGGGAATGGGGATTTCAATCAGTCCATGATGTCTCTGCCACTCCTTCCTCCTCAGAGGAGGGCTCCTCACAGTCTTTCCCCACTCCAGTCTGGGGTCCCTCTCACAGGTGACTCCTACACAAACTGCTCCAATGTGAGACCTTCCCACACAGGGTCACAGTCCTCCAACTGCTCAGATCCAGCACAGATTTTTTCAAAATTCATGGCCTCCTTCAGGCATGGCTACTTCTTCCAATGCAGAGTCCTCCACGACTACATCTCCATGAGCTACAGATGAGCTCTTCCTTTCAGGAGCTGCACTGGGATGACATGCATCACCATAGCGTTCACCATGGGCTGCAAGGGAATCTCTGCTCTGGCACCTCCTCCCTCTCCTTTCTCCTCACTGACCTTCGTGTCTGTGTAGTTGTCTCTCTCACATCCCACTCCTATCTCCACGACAGGTTCTTTCTCTGGCTCCTGAGAAACTCCCAGCTCTCAGGCACAGCCATGGCACAGGCTTGGGCTGTGGCAGGCTGGCTTACAGTACAGGTTGAGCCTGCCTGGTCCAGCTGGGCCTGGCCCTGCTGAGAACCCCACCAACTTCCCCCATGTCCTGTGCCCCCTCTTAAATCTGTCATTCGCAGAGGCGCTGACTGGCTCAGCCCTAGCCATGGGTGTGTCCAGCCTGGAGCTGGGGAAACTTCCAGCAATTTCTCACAGGGGCCATCCCGCACACCCTGCCCTGAGTCCAAAGGCTTGGAGCTTGGGGGAGGTGGGGCCGAGGTAGGGAATTCTTAGCAGTTAGTCACATTAGCCATCACTGTAGCCTCACCCCTGCTACCAAACAAACCCACCACACAAAACCACAACAAACTTTTGGTGCAATTTCAAGTAAATCAGTACCAAAACCAAAGTAAATATCTGTTCCCAAACAGCATAGTCACACAGCAACCACACAGAAACTCGTTGTATTTATGTGCTATACTATTAGGTTTGTGGTTATACTTTTGTATACTTATTAAATTCTTTTCTACTTATTGTGATCTTTCACAATATCAACTACTATTTGTGCTTGAAAAAATTGTTACTGGTTAATGAGAAAGGTAGATTTACAAACACTGAGGCGTGATTTTTAAAAATGTCAGAGAATAATAATATAGTAGGTTTTTAAACAAAGGAGAACACCCATAAAAGAGTAATGCATTTCCATTTTAAAAGAGAATTTCTCCTAAAGGATAAGGTCATAAAAATGTAGCTCAGTAGCATTTCTCTTGCCTTTTTTCTATCATTAATGTGTTTGTTTTAAGAGCCCATAATACCAAGAGTTCTATCTTGAAGACTTGTCTTTATGGTCTGATTATGATAAAAAATTAAACTTTGAAGCTCTTAAATGCAAAACTAAAAGGAAAGTAGCAAGTCCATTTTCTTTTCAAAACTCAGATACCAGTGCAGTTAACTATATTTGCAGTTTTCAGATACAATGTTTAGAAACTTCAGTTCACTTGGCTCTATGTGTCAATTCCATTGTACATTGAAGTCAAAGGCAAAATTCTAGCTGACTTCAGTGAAGTACTAGAAAATCTCATATGAACATAACAAGATTTTCAAAAACAAATAACTACAGAAATAGCTACATGCTTTTATTAAATACATTGACATATATTGGTTTACATATTTTCCAAGCAATACAAAATTTTATGTTCTATAAACCATGCTGGAATATCTTTATTAGAAAGCTTCTTGTAAGTGCAGTTAATAAAACTTCAACATTTCTGAAAAGTGCATTTTTCCTCTCTGTAATTTTTAAGCATTTCTTATACCTGTCAAAACAGTACATGGACGCAAAAACATTTAAAGTAATATAGAAAAAGAATTTACTTCACATTTTTTGTCATCATAAATCAAAAACTAGGAAAATTATTTTAGGCTGTAGTACAGTAGTAAGAAAGGTGTCTTGATTTTTAAAATAGGAAGACCTTCTGCAGAAAGTAGAAAATGATAAATAGTGACTGTGTTTTATTTTTTTCTCTCAATGTTAATTAACTCATCTTTTATTTTGTGGTAAGATATCTCACTGTTATTGTTCCTTGCTCCATTGAAAGCTGACCTTTAGTTTCAATCCTGCATTAAAAAATACATTGAACATTAACAATAACAATATCAAGGAGGAGGGTATTGATCACAAAAAAAAAAATTGTCCTAGACAAGCTTGTAGGCAGTCCAGTGTCTATGTCAAGAAGACCCATTCTGGTTAGAGTGAAATGAATGGCAAAAATCACAATTAATTCAGAGTTTAAGTCTTTGCCTAAAGTGGCATCAAATCGTTACAGTATTTTTCAAGTTATGCAAGTGGAATTATCTTTAAAATAATTTATATTTAATGAAAGACTGCTAACAATCTTTTAAGGAATAAAAAAGTCTTTCAAAGAAATGATAGAAGATACCTGCAGTAATGTTACAGAAAAGTAATGTTCCTATTAGCCATTTTCTGGTCAAGAAATCATTATAACTGTGACATATCTATCATCAGCAAATGATTTTCCATTTATTCTCTCATGTGTGAAATTACTCAAAGTTTCACTGCTACTCTATTCCTTATTTGCACCACTCTTCTCTGCTTTTGTGTATACATTCTATAATATTGTTCTTGGAGTTCTGACATCAGAAAACAATACCTTCAAGGTCTTCTGTATTAGTCCTTTGACTTATTTACAGGTCATTAATTTTAGTATTGGATGTAGTTTGGAACTTGGAATTTGTCCAAGACCATTTGTAATACCTTGATTTTCTTCAGTCTGTGGATAATGAACTCAAAATAAATTTGTATGGCAATCTACTGCTCACATCCTTGTGAACTTACTATTACTTAGTGTAACACACACCAGTGGATGACACTTTTAAAAGAAAACAATGCAGGAGTTTAATATCCACCTTTAGGTGTCATTTGATGGATGGGAGTAGCTAACAGCTAAGAGGACTTCACTACTTCTAAGAAAAATGAGAATTTAATACCCTTCTTCCCTAAGACTAAGAAATTAAGTATGGGCCAGAATACCCAATAAAATGTACTCCTCTCTGCCGGGCTGTGGTTAAAGGTGAGAATTCTTGCAAAATGCTCAATGCCAGAGCAAACTGGGTTCACCAAATAGCTTTTATATTCAATAGTGCTCAGTGCTCATGTCTTCATTCGTTTGCAAACTAATCATTGATTCTACCACCTTTGCTGCCAACATTTGAGCTGTTTGAGATTACATTTGAGCTAATTGTTTCCTTCTCCACTCCAACTGGTTGTATACAACTTGACAGTTTGATCAGAGATACAGTGATTGTTTGGGTAGAAGTACTATGCCATTGGGCTGCACAAGCCCTGATGGGCATGTTACACATAGTGTGGCAGTTCTCCATATTGAGCATTAAAAGTTTTAAAGAATTGCATATATGGGTAAAGAAAAGCATGTTTATGAGAGCCAGCCTGTAGCACATTCCTACTTCTGGTTAGTTACTCCATTCAGACACTTCTGTCGCTGCTTCTGCAACACGAAGCAATGTGTTGCAAGATGTATTCATCTTTCAAAGCCACAAAAAGTTAGAATAAACATCATTAATTTGGTATTAGGCAGGATAAATGTTGGGGTGCAAGAACAGTAAAATTTAATGTAAAGTAGATTCTAAGCTTTTGAGTTCAGAAAAAAGATGGTAACTACACTGAAAAAAATCTGCAGTTACAGTAGAGCACCAAGTATTTTGCTTGTTGATAATACAAAACCTCTTCAGCCAGCCAGCCAGCCACTGAAATAACTTGTTAGGCACACATAAACCTGTCTGAAGCAGGCTATTTAAAACTGCATCTGCAACTCTTAGCCCAGAACAACTTGTTAGTTTCGCACTATTATAATATTTATATCCCTTTCTTCTAAAGAACTTGGTACTTGATGAAGTTCTGAGCAGCACAACTTCACTAGCTTCAGGGAAACTGAGTTTGGTTTACAGTGGTGGAGTTAGAGCTAAAACAAAGATTTTGACACGAACATTGTCAATGTTAGGCTAGTTTTGCAAAAAAGATTCTTTTCCCCGATATGCTGTCACTATGGCAACATCACCCAGTGACTTGCTGTGACAGCGTGGGCAGGGGTGGGAGTTGTGATGAAAATGAAGCCATAAATATATTTCTCTTGGTAACAAATCAAATCTGAAGTAGAGTCATATTACTATTTTCTCTATATATATATCTATGTTTTTCATGCTATCTATCTACCAGATTGCTAAAAATCCCTGGTTGCTATTTCTAAACCATGTGATGCATGAAAAGTTTGGAGTGCTGATGCAGAGTTCTCAGGCAAATAAATTTAGGATTTAGCATTTATCTCTGCTCTTTAAGACAATATTTTATGACTTCTCATAATTACAGGAAAGCCCTCAGGGGACCTTGGGTGATGTATACAGTATAAATATGAATATTGATTCAGTCAATCATCCAGGAATTATTTTATATAGTACATCTGCCTTTCAGTGTTCATCTTTGGTCACTGTAGATAAATAATGCAAAAGGAATGAAAACCATAAATAAAGCTTCTGCACAGGAAGAATAGCTCTGACAGAAGACGCAGTACATAACAGATATGCACATGAGAGCAACTTATTAATAAAATAACTACTGTTCTAGCTTCTGTTATACCGCTCTTAATCATGCCACGAACCAGATGGCAACCACTTTCCCTAGAGGCCAGCTATTAATTCCTTGGCTAAGCAGCAATATAAGCAACATTACTTTAAACACAGGTTGTTTCTCCTCTACTCTTTAACTATCCCACAGTCCTGAAATTGTAATGAAGAGATAGATATATGGAGCTCAGCCAGACAGCCATTTGCAATCCAGTCAAGTGGATATAACTGCACGGAGATAGGTTTTTCCTTTTAATGCTTTTTATCAAGTTAAGGTTAAGTACACCTGGATTCTTAAAATTCCTCTTTTCACTCCTGTAAATATATGTACTTCCAAGTGACCTTCTTTTTTTGTATATCCACACAGATGGGATAGGACATAAGCTGCATGGTGCTAACCCAACACAAGATTAAAATGCATTCTTAACTTTATGAGTAATCCCACTCTCACTGAATCAAACAGCCTCAGCTTATTTTTGAGTGTTAGCTAAGTCTGAAGTGAAATACACGTGTAAGTACTTTGCTAGATAAGATATAAAGCTTTTATATTTTCACTACTCCCTTGACAAATAATTGACACTAAAAAAAGAAATTAAAAATTTGACAACGTAGTATCTGAAATCTGGTTAAGTTCTGAATATGACTGGTATTTCAGTTCTTAAAATAGCATTCATATTTGCCAAGGAACTATGTGCTGTGTTCACGCTGGCTGGCAATTAAGCCCCTACTCCGTTGCTCACTCACTTCCCCCCACATCAAGAACTGGAAAATTGTAAGGGGGGAGAGAACTGGAAGAGCATAAGTGAGTTAAAGACAGTTTAATAAGTGAAGGAAAGAAGAAGAAAGAAAAGAAAAGAAAAAAAAAAGAAAAAACAAGTGATAGATACCTCCCACAAGCAGAGTGATGATCAGCCAGTCCCCAAGCAATGGCTACCTACCCAAAACCCACCTTCCCCAAAATTTTAATGATGTTCATGGTGTAATATGGTGTGGAATATCCCCTTGGCCACTTGCAGTCCTGGTTGTGTCCCCTATCCATCACCTGCCCACCCCCATCCTACTCACTGGTGGGGCAGAGTGAGAGACCAGGGAGGCCTTGACATTGTGCAAGCACTGGTCAGCAACAGCCAAAATATTAGTGTTATCAACACTGTTTTGGTAACAAATCCAAAACACACCACCATAAAGGCTGATATGAAGAAAGTTAACTTCAACCCAGACAGGTACAAAAAAGCTGTAATTCCAGAAAAACACATAGAATTAAAAGATATTTTAAAAATTGATTGTGATTGTCAACACATCAAAGTATTGTTAGATAATTTTGCAAGTAAAACTGAGTCTGTCAAAAAAAAACCCACCCAAAAAGTATGAAGATGAGCCTGCACAAAGACTTAGATTCTAATATCTTTCCACTGACTAAAACTGATGACCCAGCCGTTTTTTCCTAGTCTTACTTCCCTTGAATTGTAGCTGTTCCACATACTGCTTATTGCAGTGGGAGTACTTGTAGAACTTTCTTCTTATAATCAAGACAGCAGAATTTTTCCTGTGTGGGATCCAATCTGAGATTCAAAACCAGTTTTGAGAAATAATTTTTGATCTGTGACACAGCCTAGAATGAACTATTACCAACGTACAGCTCCATGAGTGGCCTCTGCTGTTAATCAGATCTGACCAACACTGTTACTTATTAACAGACCACATAATACCTCCTCCAAATCAGATCTGAAGCACTGTAATAACATAACATTGTCTTGTTGCTTCCAATTTCCTATCTACTCAACTCATAAGCAAGGCTGCTTGTCGATGATGCTGATATATTACTTCTTGGCAATATTAAATTCTTTTAGAGAAACATAAATTAATGCCTGACCATTTAGTTGTTATTCTGTTTGGTAAGCCTTTATGGGATTCTTAAATAACAGCTGAATGAATAATGGAGTTCATCTAGAAAAGAGTAATTTGCTAAATTATTTCAAAGTGGCATTTAACAGAATCGAACTAGTGAAAAGCACATTATTGTATTACTTTTTCCTTGACAGTTTACTTAAATATAATGCACTCTTTGGAGAGGTCAATAACATTTCACTTTATTCATTTAAATTGATTTGATTTCTGATTTGACAGTTGCTCTCCATGCCCTAAAAACTAAGCCTATCCAACTGTATCATAGCAGGCAGGCTTTTAAACTGACAGTGTAAGGAACAGAATGTAAATATCTTAATATTTTCCATTCAAGCATACACATATTGAAAAGTACACAACTGCTGAGATGCAAGGATATTCCAAGAAACATGTAACAGAACTTAATTTGAATTCTTGTCAATTTATGTAACAATGTATATAATTTATACTTTTTATTTCATAAATAGGGGTAAAATTCTGGAGACATTCCTGCTTACTTGGCAGAGCTGATCAACAGATTATTGTTCTCAAAGTCCCCTGAGTATCCAAGTGCAGTCTCAGGTATCCTCAAAATCAGCACTATCCCCTCTGAACACAATTTGCCATAATTGTCTTTGCTTTTGCAGGAAGAAGTCAGGCATCCCTCTTGGAAATGGATTACTGTAAGCTGACTCTAAATAACACAACAAGCTCTGTCAGATCTGTCCACACTCTCTTTTATGTAAGATTCCTCACTCATAAGCTCTGGCGATTTGCAATGGGACACCTTAAGAATTTACCTCTCTCATCGTTTTTCCCTGTTGCTGTGCCTTAGACACAACAAAATGGACAGAGTCTGTATGAGGAACACAGTGTCATCCTGGTGGGAAGGAAACTCAACACCCTGTCAGCCTCCTTATTGTCCACCCTGACACTACACAGTCTGCTTACCTCTTCCACAGCTTCTTCCTCTGCAACTCAACCAGGACCACCATCTCCTCCAGAGGAGGAGAGGCAACAGGCAAATCCTGAACCCCAAGACCTGGAGAGCATCATCCTCCCTCCAGAGCTCCAAGCTAGGTCAATGCTTCTAACAATCCCTAATTCAGAACCAGATAATGAGGAAACATCAAACAGAAGCCATTAAATGCAGATTCACCCAGAAGCAACTAAAAGAAGTTCAAATCTAAATGAAGGAAGAGATAGTGAGCTGCAGCATGCAGCATGTCCCAAACCCTTGCAGCAAGTTCCTGGAGGATAGGCCCCATTCTGCAGCCATCCTCAGCCTGCCACCTGCCTGTTCTGCACACATCATTAAGCCTTCAGTGACAGCCAAAGCTGTGTATGGGCTGCAGTAGAGCCCACAGTTCAGGAGATGCCTGCAGTGGACTTTGGAGGCAAGCAGCCTTGTGCAGCTGTTGCCAGTCTTTCTTAGAATTAGGCAGATCCAGGCTGAAGGCAACTTCTAAGATGGTCAGTCTCATGTTGACTGCAACATCACTTTCCATGCAGCTGCTCTGCCCCTACACAGAGCGGGCTGCCATCCTGCACCCAGTCTGATGCCCACCCTGCTGTGCCATCAATGCTGGCCCTGCTTCTTCCAGGCTTCCATGTTCTCAGGCTTTTGCAGCCAGACCCCAGCAGGTCTCTGCCCACCCCTATTCCTATCTCCTTCTCCCCTGGAAGTTCCTGGAAATTTCCTTCCCACCATGTCTGGATCTGAGCTGGCTGTGCATCAAACTGGCTACCTGGCGAGTAAAAAAGTCAGATTAATTTATTCCTTACTTAGTGAAGGACAGGATGGGTAGACATGGCTGGAATTAGAAGGAAGACAACACTGAAGACAAAAGGAGCATCATCTTGGGTTGTTAGATCTGTTTCATAGCATTCCACTTGGGACTCTTCTGTCTTTTCTGTTATTCAAACAGCATCTGCATTTTTCAACTCAGACCTGGCAAAATCTTTGCTAGTGTTTTTTATTATACCTGACAGGGCTGTTGTGGGATCAGTATGTATGAAGTATGGAGGGTTAAACATTTGCCCCTTTTGCTCTGGTCATGATTACAGACAAATTTGTGTGTTTCATACAGAAAAAGAGTCAAGATTTTACCACGAATATAGGATGCCCACTTGGGAATACATATTATAGGGCGTTCTTCTGCAAGAGTTTATTCATGCTTCCTTGTTTCTGATACATAAGAAATTACACTGGAATTAGTCTTGTTCTAAGTATGAGAGAAATTTATCTATGTGTGAATGAACAAGTGAAAAAAAACATGGTGATGTACTCTTTTCTAGTGAAATCCCTGCTTTAAAAAAATGTGCTTAACAAATTTGTATACAACACTTATGCATTAGCCAGTATTCGGTTATGGTGACTTATGATGAAAATCATCTGTTAACACTCTTCAATGGCTAACATGAACACTAGATTAAGGTGGCTTGACATAATACTATTTGTGTAAATAGATAATTAAAGAGCACTAGAGACTGAAATAATGTATAAATCAGTTTTAGCAGATAACTAGGTCAATTATACCTTCAGCAAAAAATGAATTGAGTATATAACACAAATTATTAAATGCTGGCTTTGTGAAGGGTTTTGGTATGTCAGTTTGTGATTAACAAAATACTTGAATACAATACCACAAAGTTTCTCTCTTCAGGCTGCACAAAATTATGTCCCAGTCTTGGATATTTTTTTATTAATATCTCCCTTCTAGAGATCTGTTTATTCCTGAAGCCACAATCTTCACACAGATCTAGTGCGGATTTTGCCAGACTGGCAATGGCACACATAGAGCTTCTAAATAGATTCCAGTATAACTAAAATCTTTTAATCATAAGCACTTGATAGATGAACTCGGGAAAAGACATTACACTCCATAAACCGAAACACGTCAATGACCTGTAGTTTAAGAGTTGATATTGTCTATCCAAAATAACTGACTGAGCATGTTCCTTCCCAACAAACACACTAACAGGTTGATGTCCATCTATCACTCATACTTTCAGTGTTTGTACAAAGCAGTCACCATGGTTTTACTTGACAAACACCACTTGTAAAACATCCAAGTTGCACTGATGTAGCAGTACCATTATAACTGGAAGAGGAAAATCTGTCAAAACATAAATGCAGTTTTACAGTACAAAAGGCTTTCTGAGGGGATGTGTATTCTCAGAACATACGGGGATAAAGCACTGCATTCATATTAGGGATCACAGTTTTACCTATTTGAGAAAAATAGCACATCCTCAACTGTCATAATGACACCAATCTAAAAAGTATACATTATTTCAAGGACCAAAATCTTTTACATTATTTTCATATGTAAATTAAATTTGGGTGCAAAATGTACTGTTCTGCAAGATGAGACAAGCTGGACTCATTTCTCCAGAAATTTGAATTGAATGCACTCCTTCCACCAGCTGCTTACACAAAATAAGAAAATTTGGTTCTAGTTACTTCTTTATTTTCCTATTCTAACACAATGACATTATTTTTAAAGGTAAAGTTAAAATGCAGTTCTGTTCTGAAAAGGAAATCTGTAAATATTGTTTTGTCTCTCTAACTGCAAACTACTCCTTTATTCTTTCTAATGAACAGCAATAATGTAACCTATCTGAGGTGCATTTTAAGGCAAAATAGGTTTGCTGCAAGGTTTGTACGCTGCAAAGTTACCACTCTGCAACTAAGTCAGTCTATACCTAAGAAGAGATAGAAACTGATTTGCAGATCCACGTCACTTTAAAGCACTTTCCTGTAGTTTTAATTATGCATATTTAGCAAACATTTAAAAAAACCTCCTTATTTCTCTAAATAACGGGACAAAGCTTGGAACATAGGATAATTTTTAAAAGCATTGCTTTACTGAGGTTTAATTTAGAAGTATACTTAAGCCTACTCAAAATGGAGGTACTAATGGTTTGTTCACATGTGGAGTTTCATTCAGTTGCACAATTGCAACTTCTTATTTGAGCCAGATTTATTCAGCAGAGGGTCCTCTGCAATATCTACCGGCAATTATGGCTGCTGGGGGAAAAAGAAACCTAGGGATTGAGCATGAAATATGTGACCACATGAGAACCATAAACAAAAATTGAAGCACTATGCTAAGACAGCAACGATGAAAACTTATCAGCCCACATTTCAGTTGAAATAGCTTGTACTCCACACTTCTCCTAGGAATATACATCTAAATTCACACTTCAAATCAGTAAAGTGAACAAAAATCTGAATTTCTAAGCTCATGGTGTCAGAAGCAGAGTGAGACGCAGAGCAACCTCTACCCTCTCCCAGGCGTTCATGTTCATGGCTGGCCCTGGCATGGTGCAGCCCTGTGGCCTTGGGGCAGTCTGCTGGGAAAGAGCTGGGGAGAAAAAAATCCACAAGGAACCTCCCTGAGGCCTCCCTGCCTTTGCTCAGAAGATTCATTCCAGCTCAGGCCTTCATCCTTTGCCTGCTTGTTCCCGCCCTTGCGCCTCGCTGACCCCAGCCCGCTGGCTTGGCTTCCCAGCTTGACCTCGGACCTGTCCTTGGCTGGGGCTGGTGTGATGGTCACAGGTCCCTTGGCTGTCCCTGGTCATGGGGGTGCAAACCCACACTGCTCTTCTCATTGGGGTGGTAGGTCTGTGCCCTTGTTGGTGCAGCATGGTACTGCTGGCCTCCTTGTCCTTGCGGAGATGCCTGCTTTCTTTCTGCCTGATACCTGTACTCAAAACAGATCTGGCCTTACATGCTCAAAAGCAGCTAGGGGTGGACTTTTTATTTATGATTGTTCAAGATATGACAAATTAGGATGAAATCCAAAACCACATGCTGGAAATACATGGGTTTAAATTAATGTCCTGTATGTCAACATTAAACACAGGCCTATAGTCGACAAAAAAATTGTGTACAATTTGAACAGGTTCACATGCTCTCAGAAATTCAGCATGTTTGCTTAACTGTGTTTTTGCTGTCATTATAATGCCACTATAATGAACCGAGTGCAGACTCAAAACCCAAGATAGGTACAAAACTTTCTTAAGTAAACTGTGGACCTTTTCTATGGCACTGTAAAATTTAGCTATACCTTCAATTCAAGAAATGTTTTTTCTTTATCTGCTCTAGAACTCAAGATTTGACAAAGTGCCAAAGGATAATGAGCCAGAGTTAATGCACATACTTCAGGTACTCTCATTCAGTTCACATTTTCACTCGTGGATCTGAGCTACCCAAAGTGGGTAAGTAATTATTTTCAGAATCACGGTGTCACAACTAGGTCAGGGTCCAGGATCTCAGAAGAAGAAGAACTCAAACCCAGTAGCTTTTTAGGCGAAAAACTCCATAAATATAATGAAGCCCAAATAATGCAAATGAGATTAATATCAATCATAACTTCACAAAGATTTAACTGACCATTGCAGCACACAATGTCACTACACTGTCACCCAGTAAAATTCCTGTGACTGATTGGAAAAGAAGTTCATTCTTGTCTCCTGTCATGAACTACTAAAGCATTACAATAAGCTATGTAAGTAGTAAAGACACTGTTCAGCTTTGTCAATTTTGACAAATAACTCGAGGAAACATCCACAATAATTGGATGTTCTCATTACTTGTCCTGGGTTAAGCTGAGACAGAGTTAACTTTCCTCATAATAGCTAGCAAGAAGCTGTGTTCTAGATTTGTGCTAAAAGGAAAGCTGGTAACAGTGACATTTATAGTTGTTGCCAGGACAGCTCAAGGTCTTTCTGCTTCTCTGCTGTCTGCAGGTGCAGTGGAAGCTGGGAGAGAGCACAGCACAATTACTAGCCTGGGATTCGATCTTAGGTTCGGGATTGAGACCGAAAGTGGCCAATAGTCTATTCTATAATATGCACATCATGCCCAGTATATAGGTGAGGGCCATCTGGAAGCTTGGCCCTTTTTGTTCCCGATCACTTGTGCTCCAGATCATCCCACTCCAGGTTGTTCGCTCTCCTAGGGTCTTCTCCCTCCCTTGGTCAGCTCTCGGTCTGGGATGCTCGGGCTCTTATCTCTGTTCCAGGAGTGCAGTTTCGGGACACTCCCTGCTGCAGGATCATTAGCTGGGAAAGGCCTGAGCGTTGGTCATCAGGTGGTGAGCAATATCACTGCGTATCATTCATTTGTATATTTGTATATACTATTATTTTCAATATTATTGTAGTTTAGGAATCAAATTGTTCTTATCTCAACCCACAAGTCTTTTCTCCCCTTTACCCCTTTAATTCTCTCCCCCATTCCTGGGAGGGGGGTGGAGTGAGAGAGCGGTGTGTGGGACTGGCTCCCAGCCAAGGGTATACCCATCATATTACTTCATTGCTTATATAATTTTTTACCTTATTCATCTCTCCTTGAGCTCTCCAAAGGTCCTACATCTACAACTCTATACATATCACATATATTACAGTATGCAGTCAGTATATAGTAAGAATTTGCAGTGTTATGCCTAATTCAAACAGAAAGTCTTAAAACACTTCAATAGCCAATAGAACTTTTCTGTAGAGCTCCCTAACTACAATCTTTTTGCTCTTTCCTCTCCCATACCCAGTCTGCTGTTATTTGCTTTTAACTTCCTCGAAATTCAGGGGTTTTAATCTTTATGATTAAAAATCTCCTGCTAGATGTTGCTCTTCTCCTACAGCAACTGTATGGCCAATCGTCTAGGTTATTATTATATTTGTTTGTCACTTTTCAGTTTAGAATCTCACTGTCAGAATCATCTTTTACACTTACAAATCATAGAACATCTTCCTTTGTTTATTGGCTTCTTATCTCTTGTGATACAATTTCTGACTTCACGTAAGCCTATGTCTTCCTCCTCAATTTCTTTTCTTGTTTGTTTTTCACCAGTAACCTCATCATCTTAGAAATTCTACAGTGTTATACCTTTGCTGGTTTAAGACTTCATGCCTTCCAACATATGGCTCCAACACCATTCAATCTACCAAAAAATGCTACCTCAGACAAATGGGTGCAATAGTACATATATGATCTATAATTGTCAGTGCACGACAAGCAGTCATAAAAAAAACATTCTGCATCATTGTAATGTGTCAGATAGCAAGCACACTGTGCTTCAAACACCTAAAACAGTCAGCCTGTTCTCCTGTACCTTGGAAATTGCTGCACATCCTCATTTTGTCCATCGATATTCTGAGTTATATATATATATATTCTGAGTTTCTCATATCTTTTGTATATTGCCAAACCTTTGGAACAAGAAACTTACACTTTATTGGTGTTGATAAAAAGTGTCACTTGCAGCGGCTCTACACAGATTTGCTGATCATGATTATTTACTAGGGTCTCAGGTGATATCTTCAAGCTTATTTCATTTGCAGTGAGCTATAATGCAAAATTTTACACTCACTGTAAGTTTCTCTGCTCACTTTAATCAGCATTTTGTTGTGGACTTGGCTATAGACATCCAGTGATCAAGCTGCTTTCTAACATAACTATCCTATCTGAACTTCTGCAACTACTGATGAAAAATGACTCTTTGCATAAATCAGTACACTTTCACAAAATGTGAATCTGCTTGAAGCTATTAATGACACACCACCAGAAACTCTAGATGCCTGCCTAAACTTTACAGTAGTGCCTCCTAGATGAAAGGATTTTTTTGACATGCAAAACAGCACAGGCAGGCAGCCCAAGGGTAACTACAAGAGAATACTGCATTCCACTTATTATTATTTTTCAGACTGGTTTCTAAAGAAAAATGTGGCTTTCTGACTTTGATTATTGTACACCAGTGGAGCGGGAAGTGAAAAGTGCTCTTTCCTTCAATAGTAGTCACAACCCCCATTAATATAAACACTGTGAAAGTCTTCAAAAGCTCCTATAAGCTAGTGTTAGTCAATCAATAGTTCAGTGTCCTTAGATGAATTGGAAGTTCTGCAACACAGGCAATGTGCAATCAATTATTCAAGGAAGTTAATAAGACAAACAAGTCCTCTGCTTTTTAAAACTTAGAGCCTATGGAGCATGGATACATCTTTGTTCTGTGCCAGATTCTTTATAATTCAACAGCTTTCCATTAAAATTTCCACTTAAAGATTGTGATAGATACAAAAAAATTGTAATTCATAACTGTAAAGCTACAGTATGTAACACCCTAAGGGTTTCCTTTGGGTCTATGCAATAGTCTAGCCTGATTACAAGATAACTGCTTCAGTAGTATTTTGTGTGCTCATTAAATGCACAGGCACATAAATAGAGGGAGATCTCCTTTTGACACTCATTTGTCTTAATAATAAATCAGAAACTCTAGGGTCTCTGAATAAAAAGACTGTATTTGGCTATCATCAGCAGTATCTTTTCATGCAGTCACTGCACGGGCCTGTCAGTTCATTTCCTTTCAAAAACTAGTAAAAGTAGCTCTTCAACAGGAGGAAGAGTAGGAGAAATTCTAGGTGATATTGCTAAATTTCCTTCCATAGCCCTACCTCACAAAACTCAGCTTTGCAACAGAGATCTTCTTTTAAAATCACATGCTTCTCCATGTCATACAAAATGCTAAAGTAGAAAAAGTTGCCATTTGTGTTTCAGATTCTGTGTGAGAATTTCCAGTGATACGACTGGCACCATCTGGAAAGCTGTTGTAAAACAGCCTGAGCAGAACAGCCGATGGGGTCTCTGAAAACACTGCTAATCTGCAACTACACAGTAAAAAAATTCAGAATTTCAAGATGCTAGAGTCTGATAACATTACACTTACAGCACTGAGTAAGGAACTTGCTCTACAATAACAATAGCCTCAATTGCATGTGCCACTAGTATCTGTGGTGTATGAGTCCCAGTAGCATATTCTGAGTTATAACAAGAGCTACTGAGACCTTAACTTTTGAAGTTCTCTTTAAAAGTCTTTTTACTCTTTCTTTACCATAGTCTCCTGGTGTTTTTTTCCTGACAACAGCATATTTTTTTCCAGTAACATAGGATACTCAAATCAGCCCACAAATTACCTTCAGGAGATTCAGAGATAACAGGAAAAGTTTGAAGTAATGAACTAAATCAAACCAACCCTTTTCTTTCTTCAACTGTATACTAAGAAAACACCCACAAATAGGACATACAGTCTTGAAAAGATTGTCTTGTGGTTAAGGCAAAGGACTGAAAGTTAACAAATTTCAGTCTTTTCCCTAGCTCTGGCTCAAATCCTTAATAACCTTGGGATGTTTTCCACATCTGAAAACAATGACAATAATAACTGCCCAACAGCCTCCAAAAGTACCCATGAGGCTTTATCCTTCAGTGCTATTAAGAGCAATGATGTGTTTGTCAGAAGGCAATGAAGTCCACAATACTATTCTTTCAAGTGGAGTGGACTGTAAGAACCAAGACATCAGACAGGACCAACCCTCTTCCTTCTAGGTTCATTTCTACAAGTATTCAAGACTGACACCTGGGTCCCTCCCATTTTCAACAATTTTTGAAGCATCACTTCCATTCTCAGCTTCTTTGAGCAGGAAATGTGAAGGCCCTAACTGCTTTACACAGGATTTTCTGTATTTTACAGCAGTAATTTAGGATTACTGACCATTGCCTAAATAATTTAACCTTTTCTGCTATTGTTTACAAACTGTGCAGATGATTTTTAATGTGCAATTTTTGTCATACCTCTACACAGGACATTATTGCTTTGCTTTCAAGACAGTATTTTGAAAACAAAGTTGCAGAGTGTGAAGATGTATTAATTGATCCACATCTGAGCACAAAACTAGGCAGATGCCATCTATGGAACCAACTGAGCACTAGCTCAGAGTCAGATTATTGCCTGAAAACATCAGCTTCTAGTTAAAATCACTTTCAGACTTACGTAGCTGTAGTGAAAATGGTGCCTACAAATGCTTCAAGATGAAAATTTTGACTAGAAAGAACATGACTGATGTTAGATCACTAGTTTCTACTGAAACGCTGGTCTTCCCAAAGGCTGTTGGATTTGAATTAAAAATTTACTAAAGCTATCACAGCTCCATGTTTAGTGAGTAAACAGCTATTTAACTAACATTAATACTAAAGCTCGTTGTGAATTTTCCACAGAAATGATTCTACCTAGAAGCTGATCTTCTGATGTAAAGTCAAAATTAAGTACCTCATTGTAGGTCTGACTCATATATTTTATACTGCATCAGAAAGGACATTCTTGGTCTTGAAATAACAAAATGTTAAATAGCATTTCCCAGGCACTATACTGCATTACAGAAATTATATGTCAGGCTTCTATTCCATTTTGGCCTAGGCTCTACAAATAATGATTCCCACAATGCAACATCAAATTCTTTCTGTTTGGGCTGGCTGGTCCTACATGAGAGAAAAAATTTAAATCATTGCAGAAGGAACTGGAAAGCAGAAAGGACCCCAATGCAAAGGCATTGCAAAAAGTGCTCAGATTAGTCTCTTCCTCCCTTGTCAACTACTGGAACACTGAAATGCCATCATACATCTGTTTAAAAAAAAAAACAGCTGAGAGCTGACTGGTATCTCTCAAAGTAGTGTCTATCTGAACTTCCATCTGGACAAAACAGATCTTAGCCTCCATTAATCTTCCTTTACCACACTTCATGCATAGCGCACTTTTTAAAATACTAGCACAGATTTCACTTTCTGTGTTGGACCATGCTGCAAATACAGCAACTTTGCTATCACTTAATTGCATTCTTAGTGTCAGAATAGTTCCTGTCAGTCTTCCAGTGTCAAGTGTCCTTTTTCTTGGCAGCCCATGAGTGACCTGCCAATGTGTTCTAGAGAAATTTCAGCTTCACAGAATTCTAAGAAAAATCTCACTCTTTTAGAAAAGTACTCTACACAATTTATTCTCATACTCCATTTATACATAGAAACCCTTTAGAATTTTCTGACAATACTAATCTGCTGCTTCTTGGTTTTTTTTGTTTTGTTTTGGTCTGATTTTTTTAAGAATACCCAGAGGCATGGCATTTTTATTAAATATCCTTAAGAAACAACACGTTCCTAAAAGGTTTCCATAGGACATTTGACCAGGTGGGAGATTGGTAGTACTGCGAGTTCTTGCCAGTGAAACCTGGACCAGTTCTAGGAGAGCACCACATCCTGACAGCACTTTGGAGCCAAAGCTGGACCAGCTCTAGCAAAGTGCCATGTCCTGACAACTCTCCAGAGCATCTTGGCTCTTCTGAGGTAAGTGTTCTCAAAAGAAGGATTGCTGCCCCCTGAGTCTTGGTAAATTATTTTCCTGTGAAGGATGACTTAGCCCAGATCAATAGACTGGCAAATCTATTTGCAGATCACAATCTCTAAAATATCTTTTTGAATCTTCTATCAGCCTTCTTTGCTGCCTTTCTTCCGTCATAAAGTTGGCTGGAGTTTTTCCTGTGAGAAAAAGTGTAGAATAAAGGTGAGCACACATTTGTGTCTGGTGGTGTAAAAAGAAAACATTGCTGCCTGATCATGGTTTCAGGAGACCAGAAACTTCTTTTATTTCTTTTTCCTTTTGGCAGCTCCACTTGACAGTGAGGCCCAGACAGAGCAGGGAAATAACAGAGTACAGAAAGTTCAAATCAGAAACAGATGTTGGGAAGAAGTGCTGAAACAATACTCAGTGTCCCAACAGCTATTTGTTTCAGCAAACATATACCCCAAGAATGTAATGAAAATACATTATAACAAAACTTCTATCAGTATGGTGATGGAAATTAATAACACACTAGATTTTAAAAGTAACCTCATACAATAAAAAGCACTGAAAACAGTATTTCATATTTAAATAATTATTCATGAACTAATTAATGATTTACATAATTACATTCTAACCTGACAATACAAAGCTTGGTAATACGATTTTGTAAGTCATTATACAGCAAATTATTCTGAAACTAAATTCATAGGCAAAAACATACGTGAAGTGCTAACTTTCCAGTAGCTTCAGCAGGAGTCTTTTTGACTACCATGGTTTTAGTACCTGTAAATTAAATGCCATAATATTAAATCACTAATGACCATGAAGATTTTTCTGACCTGGAAGTCCCGTTTTGTTTCAAAAGTTGCAATGTAGACTGGCCCAGCTAAGGATATCCATCCACTGTTTTTATCTCTACAGGCAAGCTAACTGCCCTTTTTAGTTAGATGACCACAGTGGCTTCTCCATAAGGATCTCAGAGCATTTACAGTAAGACAGTTTTCCTAACATGGTGTTGATACACTTCCTGCTCCATATGACACACAAGTTTGGGTAGAGAGCATACCCTATGGAATACTTGCTCCTTCATTTTCTTCCCTCGCAAGAGGTCTATGTCATGTTGCATCCAGCTGATTGCAGGTTGTTGGTTAGGCCGTCTAAGGGGTTTTCAAGGGCACTTTGTCCAGTTATATTTTTCTGAAGGGAACACCACCTCAGCCCCATTACTGCTTGCTATCATACCTCATCAAGAAGTCAAAAGGAACTGAAGAAACATATTTCTTACCTTGGTTGAGCTGTATCTGGTTATATATCTGTTTATTTCATATACACATTCACAAATTTATTATATATCAGTTGACTTGTATTACAGTATATATCTCACTACTTCATATATTACAAATCTTGAGTTTTGCCACCTTTTCTGCAGCAGTGAAAAGGCCTTTTCTAAAAGACTTCAAACATTTCAGTAATTTTTAAACTCTTTCCTTTAACTTCAGCCACTGTAATTTGATGTTGCAATTTTGCCTTCAGCTACTGCCCATCATGTTCTTTGCCACAAAGCATATTGGCAACAACCACTTGTAATGACAGCTCTCCTACTGAAGGCTGCTGCAATAATCATGCTGGTATCAAGCAATTTTAAGTGAATCAGTACTAATACTATTGTTAGTACAAATCTGTTCCTCAGATTTCTTGTTCTGTCGAGAACTAAAGATTACAGATGTGAGCTGGTGTTCAAATCTGAACCTGAATAACTTCTAGGCAGAATGATCAATCTTACATACTTCAGAAAATTCCAAAATTCTAACTGTAATTTATTTTTACTTATAAGGAGGTGAATATTAAAGTAACCTTTAGATAAAACTTGGTGGACTTTTTAAAGAAAAGCTTTCTATTCCCAAAAAAAGTACATGATTTAAGCATGTATGTACAAAACTGATTTATACCAATACAGAAGGTTACAAGGCATTCACAAAAGAAAGCAGTTTAACAACTAAGTCCCTCCCTATTCATAAAAACTGCAAAATATATTGTATACTCATATTATATGTAAATATTACACATTCTAAATAAACTGGAGCCTAAATTTTTGAAAAACAGACGTTAAACTTGTAATACTAGAGAATATTTACTTTCAAAAAAAAGTAGAACCACTGGTTTCTTGTAACTTTAACAAATATCAGGGATCTTGTGATTGAATTCAACTTTCAAATAATTGTTCATAGATTTTTTTATTTACTCAGATATTTTCCGGGTCTGACATGCTTAACACAGTTAAGAGAAAAAACTCCAGGGCAGTAAAATTAGCTAACAAGACACAAATGTTGAAGAGTTTTGTTATCTTGAAAAAGGGACCTCTTGTGATCTGAACTCTCTGCACCTTGTCCCTACTATCAAGATTTTCCTTGAAGACTGAGAAAGAAATTATTCTCTTAAATAGTGTGAACTTTTAGAAAAATAGTGTGAACTTTTAGAAAGCTGTCCCTTCTAGCAATACCAAGTCCTTGAATAACTCCTTCAGTCAGTGAATACTTCTTTCCCAAAGGTGCTTCCAGGTTTAGTGGTAGAAGACAGGCTATTTATTTGTTAGTCGGCAAAAATTGTAAGAACAGCTGTAATAAGTGATTAGATCTGACTGCTGAATTATGTCCGAAGGCATTGCTCAGTGATATTAAAAGCTGGAGAATTTCTCCCTCCACATTCACCTTAATTAGTAGTTGCATAACATAAAGTTACAAATATCAGCTTTACATTTTCACTCTTTCTTGCAAGAGAAAGAAAACACATACTGTTCCAATACAGGTGGTGTGCACCATGGCCCCTATCATGTGGCTGTCTTCACAGGCTGCTATTCCTCTTATGTAGAATTACCACACATTAGACATGTGACATAAAATCTGTTCATCATACCTTAACAAGCATTTTCACAAATTTGTATTCATGAAGCAGACAGAATTCGGCCAGTATTATATTAAAATTATTATAAACTATTTGCTGATAAGCAGACTGAAAATCCATCTGATCAATGTATTTCAGAAAATACGCCACAAAATGTATCTGAACATCCATGAAAGTAAATGTTGGTGGGTTTTGGACCTCCTACTGATAATAGCCAACAAACTCCACAGGATTTCTTCACTTAGATGTATTATCATCATTGCAAAGCATCTTTCTGAGAGTCATACAAAATAAGTTTTTGCAAGTCCGGAGCACAGGACTTATGAGGAGCGGCTGAGGGAGCTGGGATTGTTCAGCCTGGAGAAGAGGAGGCTCAGGGGAGACCTTATTGCTCTCTATAATTTCCTGAAGGGAGGTTGTAGTGAGCTAGGGGTCGGCCTTTTCTCTCGTGTAGACAGTGATAGAACTAGAGGCAATGGTCTCAAATTGCACCAGGGGAGATTCAGGCTGGACATTAGGAAATATTACTTCTCGGGAAGGGTAGTCAGGCACTGGAATGCACTGCCCAGGGAGGTGGTGGAGTCACCGACCATGGGGGTGTTCAAGAAACGTCTGGATGTTGTGTTGAGGGCTATGATTTAGTTGGGAAGTATTGAATATGGTTGGACTGGATGATCTTCTAGGTCTTTTCCAACCTTATAATTCTGTGATTCTGTGATTCTGAAGATCTGTGCATTTTTTCAGCTTTCAAACCATTAGGGGAAGTACTGACTTCTGCTGCCAGAACAACCATTCCTCAATTTACTGAACATTTGCAAAATGTGATTAACACTTCTTGCCACTGAACTGACAAACATAACAATGAAAGAGGTTTAGTTGCAGAGGCTCTAAACAACATGCTGCAGGGATAAGCAAATTTTAATAAATTATTTTGCTGAAAAATCCAGCCATAGCCAACTCAGAGCTATCAAAAAAGTGGGTTAAACTTACTCATTTCAGAGAAGAAAAACAGAGGAATAGAAACTGGAATTCAGAAACCAAGGGAAAAAAATATCATACCATTTACTCAAAGTCCAGTGGTTGGGTCTATTTCTCCTTTAATCTTCCCCACAGGCACCAGAACAGCTATTTCCTATGATAGTATTCAAAAAATCAAGATGGGGTATATTCCAAGGTGGATTTTTTCTTTTTGAAGTTGCTCCATGAATGTTTTTAATCAGTCAGAGAGACAGAGAAAGTGAGGAAGACTCTGTAACCCATTGCTTAAGGAATACAACACAGAGAATACAAAAACCTGGACTCTGTGCCTTGCTGTACTGAACAGTAAATTTGTATAACTTCAAAAGGCAGAGATCAATACATAGAGTACCTAAGACGTTCATGCACACAATCCAAGAGAAACTGCAACACTTAATGCACGATAAAATTTAAAATTAAGTTTCTATAACAGACTTGATGGAAATACTCAAATGACTGGAATATTAATGTTATTAATATTAATATTTACATTAATATTAGTACTAATATTACTATTAAGGGTGTAAGTAGATATCTTCTTGTGTATTAAGAACACATGTGCTTTCTCTGATGTCCAGGATGAAAAGGGAAACCGGACAAAAATATTTAAATGTTTATAAAATAAGAAAATTATAATGGAATAATGTTACGTAAGTAATCTACCACAGACAATCAGGCACCTCAGGTGGAGCAGGCATCTTATGTGTCAATAACAGAATCATCCAAAGCATCACATATAGCAGCAACTGGGGATTTTTAACCATTCAGACATCTGTTGTGAAAATAATATGGCAAAACAAAGCCTGCACAGCAACTTCTTTGAATAAAGTAGTGGACATTTATTGGTGATCTTTCGACAATTTGTCAGACAATAATATAAAGAAAGGTGTAGCAAGACATTTTTTTCTTCCCTAGGTGGTCTTCCAAATGTTATTCTACACAACAGGAGTTGTGTTTAAATGAGAAGTGCAAAGTTGGTGTAAATGATCACTTCTTAAAATTCATAATCAGGTAATTTTGAACTTTTCTCTTTCAAGTTTCCAAGTTTGATACCAGGCAACAAAAATCCACAGCACTCTTCAGGCTACGCGTGCAAGGTGAATCTCCTCATTCCTTTTGCTGTACTTGCACAGTCTAAGGAGGTTCATGTACTACTTTAATGACTGTATAATCATTCAAAAAGCAGTGTGGAAATTGGCTCCTGGTCTTCTTAACTGATTTTTTCATTTTAATGGTATAATAAACAAACTCATCTTCTCTAAAAGGAATACCTCCTAGAGGAAGAAGAAAAATCCCCATTGATCAGATCATTATAATGAGACTTTATGTGTGAAGCTACACACAAGGGTGCTTGTGTGCTGCAGATTTCAGATACATTAATTCCAGCATAGATTATCTGGTTCCCAGTTGAGCTATGCTCAGCAGTGAGCTTTGGCCAGTTTTGAAGTTCCAGCTTACTTGACCCTCACATAAATTAAAGCATCCTGATAGTCTGCTGCCACTAACTGCAGAGAATAATTCAGTCACTAAGGACTGTTCTGACCTTGCTTCTTTTCCCCAGGAGCTTCCATGTCAGGGTGAGGACTACAATCAGAATACATTATCATTCTTTACCCCCCTAGGAGTTACACAAAGTAGTCATAGAGGCTGAACTATCAACTTTCTATCTAATTTCCAAAACTATTGGATTCCATAACAGTCACGTAGAGTCAGGTCTTTCACCTACAAATAAATGAATGAGGAAAAAGAAGGACTGACATAACCTTCATTTGGAAACTTGTAGTTACAATGTTTTAACACGGTAGATAGGTAATGAAGCTGAAAAACAGAACCAAATTTATTTCCTTGGTTTGATCACAAATTTGACCAACCCACTTAGGACCTTAACAAGTTAAATTCTTAAATCCTGAGTAGTCTGAAAACACTTTTTTAATATGTCTGTTATGACTGTCCTTCTCTTTAAAATTATCCAGAGGTGGGTATGCATCATTGCACAGCAAGAAATCAGAGGACGTGAAGTAATTTCACAGGATTTCTTATTCATATGTTCATATGAAAATTGATCTTGAAATATGATTTTTTTGTGATTGGAACAAACTGAGCATGTATTAATTTTCCAGGCAATACTGCCATGAATGGAAGAATTACAATCAGGTATTAATCAAGATACTATTACGGGCTGTAGGGATTTTGTAAGTTAATTGGCAGAGAAACAGACAAGATCACTATGTGCATGCATTTCTTCATAAAATAACTGCTATTCATCCAGAGCCTTATATCACCATAACTGCCATCCACTTAATGGATATTCACTTATGGTGACCATTTACAGGAGCACTCATATGCATGTTTACTTGCTTTATGAAGCTAGTCATCACTTTCCAGGACTAAACAAATAAGAGCCTGCAACCAGTCCCAAAATATTGTGGCTGAACAATTGCCTGCCACTGTTCTCAATGTTTTGAGGAATCTTCTCTTGCAACAGAAGCAACAGAGAGGCTATTTTCTTCAAAAGAAAATCTGTGCAGAGCTGGGTTTGCACTAACTCTGCTGTGCAGATACAGCTGCACCTGCCTTATGAAGACCTTGTGAATTAATTCCTGTAAATTTTTCTAAGTATTAAAAAAGACTTTTCTATTTATTCTCTCATCTAGTATAGAAACAAAGTCACATGTCTATGGTGCACATGTGCACACACACAATGGAAGACAAACAGTGATAAAAAAGAAATGCTAATGTACAATAACATTGATTAGCAGGCCTAACAAATTTGCTAATGTTAAAGAATCAAGGAAAAAAGCAAATGAAAAATGAGAATATTCTTCCACTGCTATTGTAAATTAAGATGCAGAGTTTAATAAAATTGGTGGAGTGATAGCTGAAAACTTCAATGTATTTGCAAGAGAAAATGAACAAAAAAAAAAAACAGACGTTACCACTTACACATTCTCTTTCACAGCTTATTGCATCAAAGAGAAGCTTTTATTACAGAAGTGAAATACAGACCAAGTTAGAGCCAAGATCAGATTTATATAATTTAGGCAACTTGAAAAAAGCCAGTAAAAAAAATCAGGAAATCCCTGACAATCACCAGGCAGAGCCTGTACCCAGTCTACTCTTCAACGGACTGAAAAGCCAGGCCTAATTTGGAGAGTGTGAAGAAAAATGTGGCAGGTGGCCAAACTATGTATGCAGTAATACCATCTATGAGTCTTACATGTTCTATTATATTCCTCCACCCACTTGCTACAGAGACAAAAGTCCACCTTCTCAGAAAACTATGTGTCAGAAAATTAAAAATCAGAAACAGAAATGCATCCTCTTTTGCCCAGATCATTCAAGTCTGTTGACTGACATCTCTTTACCTTTCTAGAAGCCACGTGACTAAAATACTAGATTCTACCCTTGATGTGTTTCCCTAAGATATGACATTAAAGTTGCTCAAAAAAAACACCAATTATTGAGACTTACGTCATAAATACTGAGCACTTACAAACTGTGTAGACTTCTCCTTCCATCACTTACCTATGCTCTGTTCCACAACAGAAGAATAAATATCCAAAATTTACTTATACCCTGGGTTTGGTTATAAGTTTGTACACATTGCCTCTTGTCCTATCAGTGGGCAACACTACTTCCATCAGGTATTTATGCACATTTATAAGATCCCCCTGAGCCTTCTCAAAGCTGAACAGTCCCCGCTCTCCAACCTGCTCCTCGATGCTCTAGTCCCACAGTCATCCTCACGGCCTTTCACTTCACTTGATCCAGGACATCCATGGCCTTCTTGCACTGGGGAGCCCAGAACTGGACCAAGCACTTCAGATGTCTCTCACAAGGTCTGAGCAGAATGGAAGGAACACCTCCTTCTGTCTACTGGCAATGCCTTTCCTAACATAACCCAGGAGACTGCTGGCCATCTTTGCCATGACGGTGCATTGCCTCCTCATGGTCAGCTAGCATCTACCAGGACACCAAGGTCTGTTACCGCAAAGTTGTTTTCCATCCTGTCAGCCACCAGCACAGATGGATGGAAGGGTTTACAGCTACCCAGTGGCAGGACTAAACATCTCCCTTTGCTAAACTTCACAACATTTCCTCTCTGTTCATTTCTCCAGCCTGTCAACTTCCCTCTGAATGGCAGTACAACCACCTGGTGTACTCTCCCCACTGTCTTCTCTTCTGCAAACTTGCTGAGTGTGTGCTCTGTCCTGTCCTTAGGGAAAACTTTCAATACTATTGACCCTGTATTGAACTCTGCAGGATACCACCACTTACCGGCATCCACTTAGGTGGTCTTCATGCTGCTATCAAAACACTTTTTGTCAGCAGTCCACGCAGGTTTTGATACACTTCATTGCCCCCTTACCTAGTCCCTGCTACATCAGTTTGTCTGTGAGGATGTTGTGGCATATGGTGCCAAAAGTTTTACGGAAGAAGAGACAACCAACCACTGTTCATCTCTCCCACTAGGCTAGTCACCTACCACAGAAGGCTACCCCGTTAGTCAAATGGGACTTCCCCACTGTAAATCTACCTGTCTGACTATGCCCAATCAGCTGCATGAACTTTCTATGTTTGCAAACGGTTTTCAGTATTATCGGCTCTGCTTATCACCTGCAGTAGCCCTGATTTTCCATCTGCCCTTTCCGGAAGACAGGAGTGACATTTGCTTCTCCCCAGGAATCTCCACCCCACCCCCTCCAGGTTGGTCTCGCCAGGACCTCTCAAAAATGACTGAGTGGTGACAATGGCCAGCTTCCTCATAAACTATGGGTGCATTCCAACAGGTCCCATGGACTTGTCTATGTCCACTTTGTATAAATGTTCCCTGACCTGATCCTCCTTCACCAATTGTAAGTCTTCCTTGGTCTGGACTTTCCCACTAGTTTCAGGAATCCAGGATTCCTTCAGGCTGCTCCTACCAGTAAAGCCTGCAATGAAGAATGATTGATTACCTTGGCCTTTTTCATGTGCTGTATCACAAATCTCCTGTCCATTCATCAGTGGGCTCACATTTTCCCCTCATCTTCCTTTGCCTGCTGATATTCCTGCAGAAGCCCTTCGTGTTGCCCTTCATGTCCCTTGACATATTCAACTACAGGTATACCCTTGGATAGTGTCTCTATATCCTTCCCAGGCCCTCTGCTTCCACCTTCTATGCTTCCCTTTTACATTGGAGTTGGTCATGGTCTCTTCGTTCATCCTGCAGGCCTCCTGCTGCCTCTGCTTGACTTCCTTTCTGTTGGAATGGTTCATTCTTGAGGTTTGAGGTGGTAATACCTGAAAAACCAGCCTCTCCTGGACTCCCTTCCAGGACTGTGTCCCCATAGGATTCTTCCAAGAAACTGCCCAAGAAGGCCAAATTCTGCTCTCATCAAGTCCAGGGTTGAGATCCTCGTTAGCTTTTTCTTCCCTTCTCTCAGGAGTTTGAATACCACCATCTCAGAGTCACTGTTAGTAATGCTACCCCGACCTTTGTCTTGTTGATCCTTAAAAGATCCTTAAGAACAACAGAAATCCGGGCACATGGACAGGCCAGGTAATAGTTTCGGTGCTGTTCTCAGCACTGAAGGGGGTCAGTGGAGAGAAAGAGCTAAGGCAATGTTCAGAGCCACCCCCCTTTAACTGGAGAACCTGAGATGTTGGGCTCACTCACCAACGCAGCAGGAGCTTTGCTTTAGAAGTTTCAGGTCGCACAGAAGACAACCTAAACTACCTGCTCAGCCAGCACTGACTGAGATGAGGTATTCAAGGCTGAAGAAGGTGGGGTTGTTCAAACACCTGTGGGACAAACCAGGGATTTCTACCTAGGAGGTATCCCTGGGAATACAGTAAAGGAGAGGCAGATAAACTCTACTATTGCGTGAAAATGCCCCTTCTCTGCCGCCCCGCTTTCAAGCTGTACTTCACTCGGTCACTTCCCCCCAGCTGTCCTACAGCCACCCAGGGAGGCAGACCGTACCCACCCGTCAGCCTGGCGGCAGTGACTTTTGTCTGTAACCAGCAGGTAAGGTGGCTCTGGGAGTGCAGCGAGAAGAACAGACAGCCCTGCCCTTGCTCGGGTGGCCCAGCCAGTGGCCCACACCAGCACAGGGAGGATGGTTACAGCTCGATGACAGGCTAGATCTGCTCCGCGTTCCAGACAGGCCTGCCTGAAATTTTGCTTGTGTGCCTGTCTGTCCGTTATCCGTTCATTCACAACATTATTTTGGAATGGGACGAGAGCAATAGAAGGCTTTAATGAGGTCATGTCATGAAGGTAGAAGATGAAAACTAGAAACAATATTTTCTTTATTCTTCTGATGCCATGCACCTGCAGGGTCAGAAGGCCTGCTGTGGCATCACTAAGTGGCAGAGGCTGACGTCCCCGAGCGGTGGACTCTGACATCAGTGAGCGAGGGACTGTGACCTCGCGTCTCCAGATGCTAATCCTGGGACACTGGCAGAGCCGGGGCCCAGTCTGGCTCGTGCCTGGACTCCTGCCAAGCATGCCTGAGAGGTCTGGAGGTCGAGTGAGGCTTTTCCTGGGTGGTGCTTTGGGGGCTGCCAAAAGTCGGCAGCTCTCGGTGCCCATCCCAGAGCCACCTCCTGTGTTTCCCCAGCTCTGCCTGGTTCAGGCAGCCGGGCACCGCAGGGCGTGCTTGCAGCATCAGAGGTGAGCTGTGCAGGGAATTCTGCCCCCAGGGCGGCCAAGGGGTGCACGAAGTGGCCTGGGAGGTGGGAGGGTGTCCTTCTCCATGGACCTGGGCACTTCTTCCTCCCCTGCCCTCCCTGGGACAGCGCGTGACCATGGCCTCTCTCCATTTTGCAGCGCGTGACACCTCTTGGCAGCACCGGTGCCAGCGAGGGAGAGCAGCTCCTCATCCTCAGCTCTCCCCAACCCACCGCAGAGCTCAAAGATGGCCACCGAGACAGAGTGGAGCTGCCCCCTCTGCTGCCATGCTGAGAAGGACGTTGCCTTCCTGCAACCATGCCAACACCAGTTCTGCCTGGGCTGCATCCTGCGCTGGGGAAAGAGGACATCAGATTGCCCGCTCTGCGGAGGCCTGATGGAGAAAGTCAAGTATTCTGTGCGGGGAGCAGATGACTACCTGGAGCACGTCATCACGCACCCTGCATAGCCATCAGTGGCCAACAGCCAGGCAGGCAGAGTTCTCGTCCGCCTGGACAATGGCACCCCCATCGCCCCAAAGAGGAGGGGGCTGCGGGAACAGAAGATGAGGCTACTGATGGCATCCACACCAGGGTCTGGGCAGGACTTTTCCAGTGACACCCACAGCTCCTCAAGCCCATGCTGCCCTGGCTGACCTCCGAGCTGGAGGCAAGGTATGAGGAGCAGTGGTGGCTGCTACGGGCTGGACAGGGAGGCCGTGGTCCAGCACCTGCATCCCAGCCTGGAGGAATCCGCAGCACTGCTGGTGCACGATCTCATTGAGGTCATTGTGCATCAATGCAGTGAGGAGGCCTGGAGGCTGCTCTGCTCCTATGGGGAGGAGGAAAACATCCCTTCAGCCAGCCCCACCAGCTCCCGCGCAGGAACTCCTGTCCCCCACCTGGACCCTTCCAGCAGCCCTGCAGGATCCGACTCCGACTGGGAGGACCAACCCATCACATCCCCTTCGCAGGGGTCCTGGCTGCCCCTCATCTGCTCCCGTCCCTGCAGAGCAGGAGCAGCCGCAGGAGGAGACGGAGCAGGCGGCAGTGGCAGGTCCCTCTGCCCAGGGCTGCAGCCACAGCCCCTCTGCTCTTGGCCAGGGCAGGGGCCGCTGGCCCAGGGGGTCCCGGCGCCCTGCAAAGAGGAGGGCCCCCAACCCCCAGGACTCTCCCCGGCCCTGCAAGAGACCACTCCACCAGCGACACTAGCAGGCTTCATCAAAACCAAGGAAATATATCCCTGTTTCTCTGACACAGTCTCTGTGTGTTGTTTCTCCTCTTCTCCTTGTGTCCTTCCCTGCCCCCTGTGCCCCACTGAGGGTGGCACAAGCTGGCTGCGTGGCACAGCTGTGGGCCCCCGGAGCCACAGTACCATGTCGGCAACACCTGCTCCCATAGAAGTCCTGCTGCATCTGCACACTCCAGCACAGAGCAGGCAAAAGCAGAAGCCAGTTTAGGTGCAGTTCTGACTGGGACCCAACTGGGCATCACCCCTGGTCTCCCTTGTCTGTCTACAGAAGGAGCTGGGATGAGCTATCACCTTTGCACCTCCATCACTGGTCTCTGCACCCCACAGGGTGTGACAAAGCAGGAACCTCCCCAAGGTGGGTAAATGTTTGTCCTGCTGGAGGTGTCAGTGCCTGTGCCGGGGGCTTCATGTACGTGGTGCAGAGCTCAGTTTCAGTCACCGTTGGAAGCAAGGAAGAAGGTAGTTGTGGAAGGGAGTGACCTGCCAAGGAACGGTCTGGATAATCCAGGGAGTTTCCCATTTCTATTGCTGCTCATGCTCAACAGTTGCTCACAACACCAGTTCTTCACTGCTCGCCTCTGGCCTGCTCAGGCACTGGAGGAGCGAGTGTCCCAGACATTTTCCCTGCTCATTGCATGGCTGGCACTTCTGCAGGAGATGAGATTTAGCAATCCAGGCAGCCCCTGATTTTGGCTTGTGTCCTGGGTTAAGCAGAGACTGAGTTAACTTTCTTCATAATAGCTAGCAAGAGGCTGTGCTTTGGATTTGTGCTCAGAAGAAAGCTGATAAGAAGAGATGTTTTGTGCTGCTGCCAAGGTCGGCAGATGAGGGACGAAGCACAGCTCAGATACTAGCCTAGATTTGATCTTAGGTTCAGATTGAAATTTAGAGTAGCCAATAATCTATTCCATAACATACACGTCATGCCCAGTATATAGGTGAGGACCCTCCGGAAGATCGTCCCTTTTTCGTTCCGAATCCCTTTGGTTTCTGGATCTCTGTTGGCTCCGGATCATCTGCTCCAGGTGGCCGCTCTCTCAAGGCCTTTCCCCCCCANATTGTCCTTATCTCAACCCACGAGTCCTTTTTTCCCTTTGCCCCTTTAACTCTCCCCCCTATCCTCGGGTAGGGGGGTGGGAAATTGTGTGAGCGGGTATGTGGCTTTGGCCTCCAGCCAAGGGCTAACCCATCACAGCTTGCCACGTTCCTAGGCATTCAGCGGCAGTGCATGGCTCTGTGTGTCATGAAAGGTGCAGATCCCCTGGATGGCTCAGGGCCCGAAGAGGAGGAGGCACATCCAGATGGCCCAAGCACCAGGACAGCCCCAATCTTCTGGGGTTTTGGTTATGACTTCAGAACTTTTTCAGTCTAAGCTTACTGGGAATTTGGGCTATATCAGTACGCACCAGCATGTAACAACCAGGAGGTGCTGTCCCCTGTGAAATACTCTGCCTCACATCAAGCTGGCCTTGAATCCCACTGACAGGAACCCAGAAGGACTCTGCAGCTCTCAGTGTCATTGGTCATCTTGAGCTGACATAAGATGGTCAACTGTGCACCAACTCTGGACATCCCTTTCACTCGCAGTCACGATGTGTAAGACATTGAGGCCTCACGTAGTACCACAGCAGGCTTGCTCTTCTCTAGAACAAAGACAGCAAAAATCTGAACATTCAAAGGGCAGAAAATCAAGCTGTACTTTTTCACTTTTACAAACCCCTCATTAAGTGCAGTTGTGCAGCAAGGGGAACTTCTACCCTCTTGCAACGTCCACCTTGGAGAGAAATCCACGTACATTGCAAAATACATTCATAACCTTTGAAAAGCTCTGGAAGACAATGTTTTTAGTGAAAGTATGTGACATACATGTGTCAGTCAAAATAGTGTATTTCGTTTCTGGTTTAGGCTGTTGTTCTTTCCAATACACTGGAACAGAGCACATGACATCTGAAACAAATTATTGCAATGAAGATTTATCTTGCCAGAACTTCCTTTTCGAAAACACCTTCCTAGAGATAACTATACTCATTCGTAAGAATGACCAAAACCTCCCCTTAGTTATACTGTAAAGGCCCGGGAGTTGAAAGCTGAGTCTGTAGGCAGACAGATGTCCTACAGCCACTGCAGTCAACAGAAGAGAAAACACTTGTGGGTGTCCTGGAGGTCCGTAGCATTCTGTAGGCTTGGGCCTGGGATATCTCTATCCATTCCACAACTGTTTCTCATGACCTGGTGTGCATGCAAGACTGCTCTGAAAGAGGATTGCTTCTGAGCACTTGGCTGGAAACAGTAATTTTACTGATTCACATGCTTGGACAAGAGTGTGAAGGAAGAAGCCTGCTGAAGGCACGGAGATAAAGAAACAGGATGAAAGGCACGTGTCTGCAACTGTGAATAAAGACAACTTATAAATGCGAAGACAGAGACAGTACTGCCTATCTTCAGTGCATCTCTGTAGCACTGAACTGTAGGCTCTGGATCTCAACACTAGTGCACAGTAAAGGAATCTAATTAATTACCAAAATTAAATAAAAATCTTGAAGCTGTGAAAGTCACACAGGCAACGTTTCGTACAGGTGAAGACAATGGATTGAGACCAGTGCCCACAGATGGCAGGACCCAGCTCCTGTGTTGGAAAGGTTTCTGTCACCACTTTTGTACTACAATTACTGCCACGTTGTAGCGTGTGTCCTTGACTAATACAGTTCTGTGCCTTGGCACTGTGTGCATAGATCATCTTCTTAGAAACTATTTTCACCTTACCACCCTTCTCTTTGCAGCTCTCCTCATGCATTAAATACAAACTTATTTTTTCCCAGACACTACAGAGTCAACAGAAAACTGTGCGTAGACAGTAATTATGGTGAGATGAGGGAGCAAGTACCATCAAAACTGAGGTCTGCCTCTCAGTGCTGCTCACCAGTGCAAGCAAATAACAGAGCCATAAAAACCCCATTCACATGGCTTCTGGACAACTCTTGAGAAAAACAATCTTTTGTTTCCTTCGAATACGAGCTAACAGTGTGTGTGTATGTGAGCCCAGTTATAGCTGGATCTTATTCCAGTCAAGTCAACATTCTACAAAATGCTAGTGTCATTATTTCTGTAAGGGTGTGTTTTGTGAAAGCCATGCAGTTGCTTTAATACGGGTGATTTGGTTATATTAATTCACATCAAAATACAGTGAACGTGGTCTTTAGAAAAAGATTAGTTAGAAAATGCAACTGACCTTGTTTCTGACACATCAATAAGCCATGTGTGAGTATACAGTGAACCTCGCTAATAATTTAATTATTGTATTGAAATGTGGATTCTTATTTATATAAGATTGAAAAATATACATAAAAAAATATCTGGGTAGTATATAAAAACTTTTGTGAAATTAGTTATTTTGACTTCTAGGACAGAATAAAAAAATGTCTCTGGTTATTGCAAACTTATTTTTCTTATTACTTTCTTTACTTCTAAAACTTTTTGTGTCTTCATAAATGTTTATTGGCTACTGCCTTTGTTATGTACACACACCAGAACATGCTCTTCAGTGAAATTCACTGTATTTCAATCCTAAGTGACCCCAGCCCTTTGTTACTAAAGAAGTACAATTAGCTTTGAGACTGCTTCCAATTTAGAATCCGTTCAACGTTCAGCCACACTACCAGCACTACATTTCAAAAATATTTCTGCATTTAACGAATATTTTAATGTATATGATGAGACTGGAAAGATCATCTTGTGGTGAACTCCAGCCTGGAACATTAAGTAGAAAGAAACTCCTCTAGGAATAGTCAGAGCACAAGCTGATATACAGGAAGCTACAAGTCGCAGAACACCTTCTGGTTTTGTGGTCCTCAATGTCTAGTTAACATTATTGGCACTTTCATTCTGTGAAACTTCTTAAATTCTTAAATTTGGTTCACAAAACATAAACAATTAATTGTAATTGCCAAAATTTACATATTGTCGTTTTCAATACAAAACACACAATGCATATTTCATTATGTCTGCACTGCGCATATGAGTGCAGACTGTCTGCAATAATCACAAATTTCAGTAAAAACTCCAAAACCACAACTTATATGCATGGCCTCTGGGATCAAGGACGTAGCTGCAAGATGGTCTGCACAGCTGCTACCACATCACAAAAACCTGGAGAGTGCCAAGATAAAGGGAGAAATATGGGACCCAGTCATAATCCCCTTTTTCCTTAAGTAGCTCACCACTCCATCTCCCCTATATTGTTCTGCAACATATTATGTTCTACAAATACACGTTGACCTGCCACACACACGCACAGGCAGCTGTTCTTGAAGTAGAGAAGATGGTCCAGAAAAATACATTCAAACACTGCGAAAGCATGCCAAAGTATCTGAGTGAAATGCTGATGTGAAAGGAAGAAAGGTCAGAAAAAGCATCAAAGTATTAAAGTGTTATATGGGGAAATGCCTCAAGGCATCCTGACTGTGACAAGCTAACAAGAAAATCTTGACTTAGAATGAATTTAAGTTAAAAAAATAGTATGAAAAAGAGCCAATGAACCAGCTGTGAGGCACAGCAATTCTAAACTCTGGAAGGCCACTGAGATTTAAAAAGATGAAAGAACAAAAACACATTATTTTCATCATTGACTGACTAACACGAAAATAAAACTGTTGGATGAAGAAGGGCCAGAATTTTGTCATCCGGGTCTATGAGAAACTTCCAAAGCAAGTTATTTCAGTGTCCAGAGAAACTGGAAAGGAAAACTGAAGTTATGACCCAGCAGACTACACATACAAGGAAGAACTCTAATTGATTGAGACAGGAACTTTG
>VZTO01005561.1:9739-20110 GCA_013400615.1 Syrrhaptes paradoxus | reverse complement strand
AGTTATAAGCTGAAAATTCACCTATATGAGAACACTATGAACCATTTTCCATCATTAAATTGAAATAAGTAAAAAATACAAAAATACTCTGGGCAATTATAGTTGTTATTTCTGTTTTACTTNAGAAGGAAATAGAATTCCAAATGCACTGTAAATACCCACATTAAACAGTGTGACCTAAGGAATGAAAATGAATAGTTCAGGTTATTAGGACAGTTTCTCGTTTTAAGTATAAAATAAATATATTTTCTAATAAGACTTTGTGAACAACAGTGAAAGATATATATCATAAATATGAATCTATTTCACTTGTTTTCTATTACTAACACTGTTATCTTCAATGTAATGATATGTCACATCCACACATGGCCTTTTGCTGTATCCCTAGTTTCACTTATTTACCTTATTGATAAACACTGAACTGGGACTGGCCAAAAACCTTTTCTATGACCACAAATATCTTCAGAATTATTTATTTTTTTTTGCTGTTCAAATTGTCAGGGTTTTTTTCTGACTATACTGTGTGATTTGTTTCATGTTCTAATAATTTTTTTCCTGTGAGTCATTGGTATCCAACTGAAAAGGTATCCTACCCAGCATGCTGCAAATAGACAAGACCAGGAGACTAGGTAGAGAAATCCCAAAGGAGCTTTTGCATTTCATGTTTTTTGGTGCAATGCTTTAAGGCCAATAATCATACAATTCTGTGACACTCTGACTCTGTGACAGACTTACAGATAGAACAGTTATATTCTGAATTTTACACTTTTGACTTAAGGAAAAATACATATGGATTTAACACCCAGGTTAGCCAGATGTCAGATGTTATGTGTATGCTGAAGAGGATGCCTTAATTTTCTTTAAATCTGAAGTCTTGAAGTCTTCAAGTGTTTATAACTCACTGATAGTTCAGTTTCTTATATATGTAATTTCTCTATATTGATTTTATTCTTCTGCTTACAATTCCTAGTTGTAAACCAGGACCCCCTTAATTAGACACTGTAAATAGAAATAAAAAAAATCCCCTGCCCCAAAGATCTTACAGGCCAACCATAAGGGAAAACAGATGGGCAGAGACAGATGGGGGAACAGAAGGAAATAATGAGATTTCAATGATGGATATAAGAAACACCATTAGGCTGATCATTTACCCACGCAAGGTAAAGTTTGCCATGAATATGATGCTACAGAGAGATTTTATAGAACTTATGCACTACAGACATTTTCTCTCTCTTGCTGTATCTAACAAGGGCACTCCTGCCACACAAAATAGCACAGTTAGGGAGTAGTTACTTGCTCACTAAGTGCTTATTCATGTCTATTTTGCTTAAATGTCTCATGGAAGTTGGCCAACTTCTGAGCCCTTTCACAGTGGGGAGATAAAGCAGAGATAGCGTTTAAAGCTTTTGCTCCTATTCTATCTTGTTAATGAGGCATCTTCAGCTTGATACCACTCTGAGGACTGTGCTTCCTAACAAGAGAACAAAAGATAATAAAAAATATTTTCATGTCAAGGTATGATTATTTCAGAAGAAATTTTCTCCCCCCTGCAATGTTACATTTTTAGAAGGAGGTTGAAATTAATTCCTGATTGAAATACAATTGTAGGTCTTTAGATATTTGCTTATTTTTAATTATATTTGTGAAACTTTACTTGAATGGGAACTGAAAATCTAATGGTTTTGTCGTGTATTAAATAAAATATATGAAAAGTAGTTATATCGCCTTTGGTTTTGTGCATGACTCAAACTTAAGCTCGACAACAGAAACAATGATTAAGTTAAACAAGACAAAATGTGCTTGTTTTGTTTGTTTCATACTACATCTGCTCAGCTAGAAAACTGACTGCCTGGTTTTGTTAAGGTTAAAAAATATACCACAAAGTATCCAGATTAGTGTACTACATTTCATTGCCAAGAGGAATACATTTTTTCCTGTCAAACACAGTTATATGGGGCTGTAATATGAATATGGGGAATAAAATAAATGGTTAGCATACATTCTCTCTAGAATTCAGATGATATATTACAACGGCACATTGACCTTAAAAAGTGTGTGAAACTCTCGTTGCTTCCCAGAAATGCTCAAACCAACACAAACTCATCAATAAATCATAAAGGACACTGATCATTCTTCCATTTAACAGAGGCATTCTGAGTCTGGATTCGACAGTTCAGCTCAAGTGAATTACACTAACTCACGCAGTATGAGCAGCAAGCAAGAGGAGCTGGAGGCCATTGTGCAGCAGAACAGCTGTGACCTAGTGGCCATCACAGAAACATGGTGGGACGAGTCTCACAGCTGGAGTGCTGCAATGGGTGGCTGTAAGCTCTTCAGAAGGGGCAGACAAGGAAGGAGAGGAGGTGGGGTGGCTTTATATGTTAGGGAGTGTTTTGATTGTATAGAAATTGAGGATTGTGATGATAAGTTTGAATGCTTATGGGTAAGAATGAGGGGAAGGGCTAAGATGGCTGATATCCTGCTGGGAGTGTGTTCTAGGCCACCCTCCCAGCAGGAGGAAGCCAGTGAGGCATTCTATAAGCAGCTGGCAGAAGTCTTGCGATAGCTCCCACTTGTTCTTGTGTGAGACTTCAACTTGCCAGACATCTGCTGGAAATACAGCACAGCAGAAAGGAAACAGTCTGGGAGATTCTTGGAGTGTGTGGAAGGTACCTTCCTGACACAGCTGGTCAGCGAGCCTACCAGGGGAGGTGCCTCGCTTGACCTGCTGTTCACAAAGAGAGAAGGACTGGTGGGAGATGTGGTGGTTGGAGGCCGTCTTGGGCTTAGTGACCATGAAATGATGGAGTTCTCCATCCTTGGTGAAGTAAGGAGAGGTGCCAGTAAAACCACTAACATGGACTTCCAAAGGGCAGACTTTAGGCTGTTTAGGATGCTGGTTGGGAGAGTCCCTTGGGAGACTGTCCTGAAGGGCAAGGAGGCCCAGGAAGGCTGGACATTCCTCAAGAGGGTGGTTCTAAAAGCACAGGAACAGGCTGTCCCCATCTGTAGAAAGACAAAGTGGCAGAGAAGACGACCAGGCTGGCTAAACAAAGAGATTTTCCTGGGACTCAGGGAAAAAAGGAGAGTCTACCACCTCTGGAAGAAGGGTCAGGAAACCCAAATAGAATACAGGGATATTGCCAGGTCATGCAGAGTTAAAATTGGGAAGACAAAAGCCCAACTGGAACTCAACCTGGCTGCAGTGGTAAAAGATAATAAAAAATGTTCTTACAAATACATTAACAACAAAAGGAGAGTTTTGGAGAATCTCCATCCCTTCTTGGATGCAGGAGGGAACATTATCACCAAGGACGAGGAAAAGGCTGAGGTGCTTAATGCCTTCTTTGCCTCAGTCTTCAATAGTCAGACTAATCCTCAGGGTATTCAACTCCTTCAGTGAGGAGTTTCACTTGAAAATTTAAAAAATAATGCCTGCATTTTATGTGAAGGAGCTAGAGCTAATGGTTTAAAATCTCATAGTATCTTAACTGTAACAATAACTGGAGAAAACATTCCTCTTAAAACATGTACCCAAGTCACAGTAAGTTTTTCTTCTGCTTCAGCTATAATTTAAGATTTGGTCCACATTGGTATACTAAAGTTTTCTGACAGTTCCTTTTCCTGTGATATTCCTCTCTACACTGAAATGTCAGGCTAGTCTGCAAGCAACTTTATACATGTTGGCAAAGACAGCTTCATCAGGCAGGATGACTAAGAATCTGATGGTTTTAACCTCACTGCAGGCTAATTTGTCCAGATTCAAACAGCATTTGTGTTTAAACTTTTACCATTTATTTGTTCCACACAGTTTTGCTTACCACCTCTTAACCCATCCTTCTAACTCTCAAAAAGAGAAACATCACACACTACTGCACTTATCTCCTCCTCTGGCAAAAGTTTGATAAGGGAGCTAGAGATCATCTCTTTGTGGATTGCCCTCTGGGCAGTGAAAAACCATAGCATTTCTACTGAATCAACAAATAACCACAGGAAAGAAAAAGGTGTCAGAATTTACACTTTAATAATACTGACACTTTGCTGCGTTACAGCAAATTTTATGTCCTTGTAGATAAGTAATTGCTCTGAGAAGAAAGTGGTAGTGCAAAATTAGGCATGTCTTCAACGCAATTAATATACAAAATGCACACAAATTCATTTTCCTTGTGAAGAGATAGAGGTAAACTACATGAAGGCTCTTTGCTTTCTCAGACGCATTTTTTCATCACATTTGCTACTTCCCCTGATGCTGACAAATGTGTCAGATGTGTCTGTCTTTTGAATGTCTCACACAAATGTGAAATGCTTAGCAAACAGCTTTCTTTCTGTGCCTCAGGCCTTGACTTTGATACGTAGCAAACTGCCATAACTCAGAGCTCTCCATCTGGGCTACCTAGCCTCAATAAAAAAAGGTCTAAGGACTCTCAGTTTTGTTTAGCAGCTTTTGCAAAATAAAGAGCTTTGGAAGACTAAATGGCAGGCAAAAGAGAGTTTTTGCACACTTTCTGTAATGAGAACCTCTGAGAGTGAACACTGATACAAAATGGACAACACAGTATCACATTTACACAATAAACAACAATAGTTGGTTATTATTTATCAACACAGTAATGCTCCACTTCACTGTTTGATTTATGTCATGACTACAGTCCACAATGCAATACAGTCCAATGCAGAATAAAGTATCCACAAATTCTGAAATACTTTTCTCTCACAAGACCCAAAATATCAATGTTCCTTGCATTTTACAAGTATTCAAATCAGTAACATACAGCAGTATTTAAAAAGAACCCTACATTTATTGCTAGTGTGATTTTCAGGGACTTCAGCTCTGGTTTCCAGTAAGGAATTGCAGAAATAAATTTTTAAATAATTTAGTGTTTTCAACCAGCTTATTGTTCTACATGTCCTTGTAGACATTTGAAAGGTTACAAGATTTTAATAATTGAATTTTAGAGAGATTGATTTTATATCAGAATGTAATTTACAATATTTAGAATCAGATCCATTTGTCTTCTGATTTTATAGGTACTACGTGGCTGTGTTATGTAGGGCACAAACGGCTTCAAGTGCTTCATGAAATCTAATAAAAATTGAGCTGTTTCATAGGAAAAGTAGATCTTACGAATGTGTCATGTAGCTGACCTTAAGCCTCTAAATGTTTCACATTCTGAATTGCTTGCTCTGAAGAAACTAAAAGAGAACATAATGCCAGCAAGATTTGCATCCATAAGACATAAACAATAAAATTAGGCTAGTGTGAAAAAGAAATAGTGTTCAGTGATATAAGGCAGACAGTGAGGATCACAAAAGATATAGAATCATTATGATACTTTTTAGGAAACCCATTCCAAGACTTCTGATTCAGAGTGAAATAATAATAATAGATTTTATAAAGAAAAATGCGTACATGAGTAATCCCCAACAGTCATGAACACTCCTGAACTTGTTTGTAGGCTGGACAAATCAGCACAAGTTTTTACCGAAGTCTCATTACCTGACTGGGATTGGGAAAGACCCTCAGCTATAAGGTTTGGTCTCTTTCTCATAGTGTTTGAAGGAATTCAGACATGTTGGCAACAAAGCAGATGGGCAGCAAGAAAACATTTCCAACAGCACTACATACCATATCCCCAGGATAACATACCTATTTCATTCTGCAGTTTTCTGAACATGAGCTCTCATCAGCTTCATCAACATGAGAATGGTGACTAGCGTATACCATCAACATGCCCAAACTCAGTTCAAGTCCAGTGTTTACGCAAGTACATTTTTCTCCATGCTCATCACATGGCAAGTAGTCCTAATGAAGATCTAACCTGTCAGAGTGAAACAGCTTGTAGAAAGGACTAGGAAGACAATTAAGAGAGACAGAAATATCAAGTGAAACATGGTGCTGAGAAGCAATGTTGGTAGGTGATATGGGTGAAGAGGTAATGAGATTGGCACCCACAGGAAAAAAAATGAACTAGAACTAGCATAATCTGGTACTTCTTTGGCATAGGGAAGGATTCTCTTGCTTTCTTCATTTTATTATACTAGTATTTTATTACCCTATTGGCAGCTCTAGGTTTTCTTTCTATTGTCTTTTCCCCTCTTCCTTATGCTTTCCCCTGTGCATACCTTCATCTTAATTTTCAGTCTCTGTTTACTTAATACTCTTCCAACTGCCCATGTTCCCCCTGCTCTTGCCTCTTGTACAGGAGTGATGTAATATGTTTTCTAAACATCAGAAAATTTACTTAGAGTAATACATTTGGTTTTAATAGTTCCACTTAAAAGCATTAAAGTTGAAAATGTTGCCTTGAAGAATATTGTAGACATTTCCACAAAGAGTCAGTGTTTTGAACATACAGAAATTAATGCTGTGTCTGGAAACATGCTTGACATGAAAAGAATTAAGAGCAAAAGCATGACATGTTGTGATGGAAATATGTTACGTATTTGAAGATTAATGTCATAATACATTAAGGAAAATGAGAGTGGTTGTTTCTAAGACTGACGATTCGAGGCCTTCTGCGTTGCGCTACCCTCCGACGCTGTCAGACAGCACCATGGACAGTAACAAACGAGCCCCTGACACACGGCCCTGCGGAGCGCCAGGATCTGGTTGCTGCCATGTTTCATCACTTCAAGCTCTTGATGGAAGACTGGATGACTCAGGACACACTGAGCCTTTCACGTCTATCATGGTCTATCTCCTAGTGCTTAAATGCTGTGTGAAACATTTGATTTCCACCACAGAAATATTTTAAATTTGTGCTTAGTTCAGGTTTACCTTCTCCTCGTAAAGACTTAGTATTCTGTTACTCTTTGTCTGTCTCATGCTAACTCTTGAAGTTCTTTTTAAAACCTATCTAGTTACCTGCAGTTTGTATTAAGCTCCTGTCCCCTGGTAAATCTCAGATTTCATTAGGAAAAGTCACATTGGGAAGCAAAGAAAATGCTCCTGTATGAGAATTACTCTGCTTTACAGAAACCTGAACTTTCCTAACAGTTTTCAGTTAGATACAAAAGGTTTCTCAAAACACCATCCTTTCAGACCTTGACCAATAACTTAATTGTGAAACAAGGCTTGAGAACATATTTTTAAAGAAAGTTAAGGAGATGGATAAAATTTGTTTAAAATGTGTGGACAGAAGAATTTTGTGCGTATAGAAGAATTTTCTGTGTAATGCTCAAAACGCTATCAAGACATTCCAGTCACGTATCCAAACTGCCATCATTTCTGGGCAATTGGTTTTGGATGCAAATGCAAAAGTCCCTCTCCAATGCATTGACTCTGATATTCCGTCAGACTACTAGACAGTCTGCAAATAAAAAATTGCAAAGCTGACAATTTAGAATCTCCCACTATGAAATGAAGCTACTTAAGTTGCATTAGTTCACCCCACATCATGCAAAAGAAATGTTCAAGGTGCTTCCAATCTCACCCATGAAGAATGCCCAGCAAAGACACAGATTAGTTTTTACAATTTGAGTTCATATTAAAAATAAAACTAATTATAGGGAAAACAATATACTTATATTTAGTCCTTCAGGAATAGAAGCAACGCTGACATATACAATATTGCCATTTGGCCAAAGGACTTCTGATTTTGAAATCACTCTGTCATCCCACAAATAAGCAAATGCTTTCTTTTTAAGGTAATTCTTTTTAATCACACATTTCAGAACACAGAATAAATCACTGAAGTACTTTCCCCACATTACTTTGCATGTATATTGCTGTTCATTGAAAGATTAAAAACAAGTGGAACATCAAGCCAAGCAATCAAGTGTTGATTTTGTATGCTAGCAGCTAGCTTGAAAACAAAAAGCCTTCAAATAATCAGCTGTGATTTTCCTGCAGTTTGAGTTTCAGGGCTCTGGGAATGCATATCAATATACTGTATCTTCAAATACTGCATATTTTACTTTAACAGTTGAGGATTGTCATATTTGGTTATCTATAGAGTCATAGGTCATTACTCCACATTTACAGAATCTGTAATTGTTATATCTGTGCTTTGAATTGTTAGTGTTTACTTTTCAAAATGTAAGCTTTAGATTTACCTGTAGTTCTGTTTGTTAAGGACATAATCATAATCTTGCAGATATCCACCTAAATCAGGATTAAACAAACAGAAGCCAATGCACTTGTACTGGTTAGAAACAGAGTGAATTCAGCATGAGGTTTTTTATTTTCTCCCAGGGGAAAAATGAATCCTTAATGTCTATAGGTTTGCAGTAACATTAAGTCATTATTTTAAAAAATCACTTTTTCATTTCAATTTGAAAAAACATAGTTTTAAAGCTTAGTTTTAGAGCTTAGTTTTCTCATATAAATTGAGAACAAGTGAACAAAAATCACCTAATCATACAGTCTTTTGATTAAATCAACTCAACCAATTACCTGCCCCATAAACTGTGTTACTCCTCTAAGGTTTTTTGGGGGACTTTTTGTTTGCTTCACAAGAGGATCAACATTCTTATGTAAAGAAGCATTGCTTTAGGGGATTTGGGTTTTTTTTTGCTTTTTACTGCAACACACTAGAACCCTAAAAGTTCTCACTAACAGAATGAAAAAAATCACTGAAATACATTATTTCTGAAAATAGACCTCTGTGTATCTACTCTAAAACCACAGATGCTGAAGAGTTTCTGGACCTTGTCTGAAAGCCATCCTGTACTTACATTGGTCTCATTATCAACTAGATACATGAGTTACTGTTTTGTGGTATTTGATGGACAAAAAGTTTCATATCCGTATGGAATATTTCATATCCATAATCCTTTTTCCACTTCATCCATGGCATCCTTCTCTGAGACACTGTGTCTCAATTTCAAATGCACCGATTTATCAGTGATGTTCTCCAGAAATAGAAGTCTTTGCACTTCTGAGCAGAGACTGCATGAGAGACTAATTGGTCACATTCAACAGCTGCAGCAGAACTATTTCTCATCTAAAATGGGCTAGACAGGCTCAGATGTGCAAAGAAAAAAAGTGCTTGCTGGAGTGTTATTGTAGCAGTAAACACTGCTATATGTAGTTTCTACAGATTTTGAATGAACAGTCTCACAAAAATACAAAAATACCATTCCCCTCCTCTCTATTTGTAGAAAAAGTGAGCTTTATGCCAGATTCCCAAAATGTTGCAGAAATTTCTGAGAACCCAGCTTTTTTTTCTTTTAAGTAAATACAGCCTTTTTTTCCCCCGAATCTGTTGTGTAACATTGCCCATTTTCAGTGCTACCCTCCCCAATTTGATAGGCTATATTAAATAATATTCTTGTGGATAGAACAATACTTGAAGTTCTTGAAATTGTTCTTTACTGACCCAGAGGACAGTAAGTTTCTCAACTATGGTAGGTATCATATTTGAGTTACTCACTGACTCCAAAAGGCAGCAATTCCAAAGTGGAAAGAAATGTGACAAAAACCCATTGTCACATACAATTTCAGTACAGGTTGGTGAAAACTACCATCATGCCAGACAAGAATGTCTCACCTAAATGTTTTCAGCCCGCAGTGCTTCATTTCCAAGTTTTAATATCTGTTCTGTCTCTCTGGAAAGGCAGATATGTACAGTATACAAAAGTACTCATGGAGTCAGCTGAACAGGTTACAGTTTTTGTAAACTACATGTTAAAGCACTAACAAGTTATCATTATATGTCTTATCTGAGGTGTAATTATCTTTGATGACCTTTTCAGTGTACTCCTGTTTTATCTTTTTAATACAGACAAATTCCTATTAATTAATGCTTGCTTATGCATCAGCAAAGACACTAAATTGCACGTAAAAAGCCAATGCACTGAGCCTGGTTATTTAGAACACAGATTCAGCTCAGTCATAAAAACTTCCAATGAATAAAAAGGTAATAAGCTAGAATTTCTATATAAAACTGTACAGGATTCAGAAAGTTAAGATCCCAATAATCCCTGCTATCCTTAGATTCTCTGACTACATGAATCATTTTACTGAGAAACAGCGAGGGGAAAAAAATGCTTTACTTTTGTGAAATGACCCTGTGGCAACTGAAAGAGAAGCATTTGGCTTTAATTCTTTTACAGAAAGAATTCTTTTACTGGCAAGAGCTCAAGCCACACTGCCCAAATTGCAGAAGGCAAAGGCAGTGACTGGGAGAAGGAAGAACCACCAGCTGTAGGAGAAGATCAGGTTCGAGACCATTTAAAGAGCCTGAAGGTGCACAAGCCCATGGGACCTGATGAGATACATCCACGGGTCCTGAAGGAACTGGCAGATGAAGTTACCAAACCATTATCCGTCATATTTGAGAAGTCGTGGCACTCTGGTGAAGTTCCCGCAGACTGGAAAAGGGGAAACATAACCCCCATTTTTAAAAAAGGAAATAAAGAAGACCCGGG